>CM062805.1:1168201112-1168436552 GCA_031772625.1 Pinus tabuliformis | reverse complement strand
TATACACTAAACCAAGTTATACTTAATTATTTCCTATGTGTTGGAATATCCTAACATCCCCCCTTAAGAACAACTTGGGATAGGGATTGAAGGATGTACAAATATGACACAATAGAGAAGGAAGGAGGCATTAGAGCCTAATGCCTATCCCCCTTTAGTGACAACCTCCTAAACTCCAACCATAAATCAAAGTTAGTAAACTTCGCCTCTGTGAGAGCCTTTGTAAAGATGTCTACAACTTAATCATCGGTTTGAACAATATTTCACTTCAAGAACATGGTTATGAATGAGTTTTCTGATGAAGTTGCGTGTGTAATTCAATGTGTTTGTTGCACTGATGTTGATTGAATATTTGCATAGTTGAATGGCACTTTGATTATCACACCAAAGTGTAGTTGGACGTTGTTGCTGAAAAACCAAACTCGACAGGATCTGACGAAGCCACAGGGCTTCCTTACTGTTAGGATATTCCGACACATAGATAGTATGTAAGTCAACTTGGTCTAGTTTAGAGTTAGGTTATAAGAGTTAGGTAAAGTGTGTTTCTTTACCCTTTGTACATATTGTAACTTACAATCCGACGGTCACGATATGTAGTGATCCGACGTTCACTCTCACCTCGGTATTATCGACACTTGATCCGTGGCTTGACACCCGATTGGTCCATGAGTTCTATTTAAAAGCGCATGGAGGGTCATTGTTCGTGTAATCCGTGCATGAGAGAAGCTTATGTAAATTTTCATTCTTTGATTAATAAATTGCCTGTAGTACCCACGTTGGGACAGGCCGTGGACTGTTTCCCTCCTTGCACTCTCTGAGGGTTTTAACCACGTCAAAAATACTGGTGTATTTGATTTGAGATCTGGTTGTGAGCGGTGTCCTTTTGGTATTCTTTCTGTGGAACTTACCCTGTAAATTCCTACATGGTATCAGAGCTATTTGAGGGCCCGCGTCCGTTGGTGATCCCAAATCTGAAGCCGGTAGAACTGCATGCGGGTTTTTGTTTCCTAGATCTCTGTTTCCTGACTGCTTTCGGGCCGAGAGGACTGCTCTGTTGCGTTCGGAGCATCTGTTTCAGTGAGGAACCCCTTCGTTTCACGCGAAAAGGTTTCCGGTAGCCCTAGCTGCGTCATTTTTCAGATCGGGAGGTATACATTTTTTTTGCAGTTTACTGTTATTTTCTCTCTGCTTATTTCGGTTTCGGTTTATTTAGCCTTTTTTTTAACCCGATCAACTATCATTTCTCTCATTTCTGCGTATGCTCTTTGCCCTGCGACTCTGTGCGATCTGGGCAAATCAGAAACAGAAAGGAAGATTTTTCTCATGCGTATGCTCTTTTCCCTGCACCTTAGTGTGATCTCGGAAAATCAGAAACATTGAGAAAAATATTTAGTTTTCGGCTAAAGCTAACTTTGAGATTTTTTTTAAAATTTCTAGTTTTTTGGCTAAAGCTTACTTCGAGCCGCAAGGTTCGTTTTTCTTTGCATATTCTGTTGGGTTTTGTTTTTGTATTTTGTTAGGGAAAAAAGAGCTTTACAAGGCAAGCACGCAAATCAAGGCCCCCCCCCCTCCTCTCTCTCTCTCTCTCTCTCTCTCTCTCTCAAATTTTTTGTATAGATCAATTGGTTCAAAGCTATTTTAAGAGAGTAGAGGTCTTGGGTTCAAGTCTCCATTTTGTGGGGGCGGATTTTTTCATTCCCGCACATTCGCGCACTTTGCCGGCATCGTCAACAATTTTTTTTAAAAAGCCATAACTTTTTCATCCGGAAGCCTTTTTCAGAGCCGTTTTTTTTAAAACCGCCTATTTTTTCGAGATCTATCCATTGGACCACTTACTTTCAGCATCTTCAGCTTCAGTTTTTTTTCAAAAAATGGAAAGTCCATGCCAAGTCATTCTTGACAGCACTAACTACTTCCAATGGGTAGCCTACATGGGAGATTTACTTAGAAGTAAAGGTCTCTTCAGAATAGCCACAGACCAAGAGAAGAAACCAAAAGATGAAGACAAGGCTGAAAAATGGGAAAATAGAAAAGATCAAGCACGTGGTTTGATAGGAATGTCTATTTCTCCTGATCTTAGATTCCACATTGCAGAACTTGAAACTCCTCATGAAGCATTAGAAAAACTTGCTAAAGTTTTTGGGATTAAAAATGAAATTAGAGCCCATCAACTTGAGAATAGAGTTGCTACTTTGGATCCTAATAATTTTTCTTGCATTGAAGATTTCTTGTCCAAATTCAAGACCCTTATATCTCTTGGAAGGTGTTAAAGTTAAGAAAGAAGATGGTAACCTTATTTATTCCATCCTTACTAAGTTGGGACCAGCCTATTCTGTATTTGTTTCCACTTTCCATTCTACAAGGAAGCTTTCATTTGTCAAGGCAAAGACTACAAGCCCCCTTCCTTTGACTCCTTTTGTGATTCCTTAATAAGAGAACAAGAAAAACTCTTACACCTTGGTCTTCTTAATCTTGGAAACTCTTCCTCGAAAGCGTTAGCCGCCCAGCAGCAACCAAATTCAAAGAATCCTAAGAAGTCATATCCTCAAAAGAATGTCCTAAACCAACTCAGCCTCAAAATGAAAGATCATTTCAGCAAAATGATAAGACCAATAAAAACAAATGGAAGAAGTCTGATAGACATTGTAACTTTTGTAATCGAGATGGCCACTTAGAATCTAAATGCTTTAAGAAGATGGAAGCCTTGGAAGCCGCAATGAAGAAACATAACATCCATGTGGAGCCTACTTCAACTTCAACTTCCGGAATGGCACTTTCTGCATGTCATTATCAATCATCTCAGTCTGGTTATGCATTAAATGTATCTTCTTCTTCTTCTCATTCTCATGAGTGGCTCATTGATTCTGGAGCCTCTTGTCACATGGCCAAAAATCAAGCCATGTTTTCTTCTTTAAATGATTGTAACACCAAAAATATATATATTGGTGATGATAGATCTCTTGTTGTAGGGACTGGAACTGTTCATCTAGACAATGGTCAGTTTAATGATGTATTATGTGTTCCAACCTTATCCTGCAACCTTCTATCTGTCTATCAGATAACTCATTCAGGTGAAGGTAAAATTGTTGAATTTTCACCTCATGATGTTGTAATCAAGGATCTAAAAGATCCTAAACAGATTCTAGCTACTGGTCTTGCTGATGATTCCAAAAGGTTGTATAAGTTTCACAACTTTGGGTCATCAAATCTTCCCTCAGTATTTGTTGCTCATAATGATGAAGTGAGCAAACTTTGGCATGAGCGATTTGGTCACTTAAACTATCGCTCCCTTCAGCATCTATGTAAAGAAAATATGGTGACAGGTCTTCCTATGGTATCTTGCAGAGATGGTGTTTGTTCCGGATGTGTACTCGGAAAACATCATCGGGACAGTTTTGACAAACGTGCCTCTTGGCATGCCTCAGCCCCTTTACAGCTTGTGCACAGTGATTTATGTGGTCCTCTTCCTGTTGCTTCATTCTCTGGCTGCAAGTACTTCTTAACTTTCATTGATGATTTCTCCAGACGCACTTGGGTATACTTCTTAAAACTCAAGAGTGAAGTATTTAACACCTTTTTGGCCTTCAAAGCCTTTGTTGAAAAACAATCTGGACATCAAATTCTTAAGCTACGAACTGATAATGGTGGAGAATATGTTAAAAACACATTCATCAACTTTTGCACTGAAAATGGAATTCAAATGCAACATACTGTTCCATACACTCCACAACAAAATGGGGTAGCTGAAAGGAAAAATCGCACCTTAAAGGAAATGGCTAATTGTATGCTGCAATCTAAAGGACTCAGTCTTAGTTTTTGGGCCGAAGCAATTAATTGTGAAAATTATATAATCAATCGCACTCCTACTAAGGTTCTAGAGAATATCACTCCAGAAGAAGCTTGGAGTTCCATTAAACCAGATGTAAGTCACTTTCGTGTGTTTGGAAGTGAAGCATGGGCCCATATTCCAGATGAAAAGCATAAAGCTTTAGAACCTAAGAGTGAGAAATGCACTTTTGTTGGATATTCTGAAGATGTAAAAGGTTATAGACTTATTCCATTTAAGTCCAAAAATGTTATCATTGGAAGAGATGTAAAATTTGATGAAAATAAATCGGCCTGCGAGCCTAGTCCGGCGGATGTGCCACCTCTTCCTATCTCTTCTACTTTTGAAAACATTTCTTCTTCAGATGATGAAAGTGAGGATGAAATTCCTCCCCCACCTTCTCAGGATCCTCAACTTCCAAGATGGGTCCGTGCTACTCGAGATGCAGCAGGTGATCTTGCCGGTGATCCTACAGATCAGCGACGTACACGTTCTCAGTTTGAAAGAGCCTCTTCTTTACTGGCTCAAGCTCCAGTAAATCATGATCCTGACACTTTTGCAGAAGCTTCAGGCCATCCACATTGGGAAGCAGCTATGAATGAAGAATATCACTCATTGATGACAAATGATACATGGGATCTTGTTCCTCTACCAAGGGACGAAAACTTGTAAGATGTAAATGGGTTTACAGAACCAAGTATGGACCAGATGGCAAAATTGATAAACATAAAGCTCGTCTTGTTGCTAAGGCTTTTCACAGGTTGAAGGCATTGACTACACTGAAACCTTCGCCCCTGTTGCCAAAATGAACTCTATCCGCCTTGTTCTTTCCCTTGCTGCCTCTTTAAAATGGGAAGTCCATCAGATGGATGTTAAATCTGCCTTCTTGCATGGGACTTGCAGGAAGAAATCTATATGGAACAACCCATTGGCTTCATACAAACAGATTCCAGCCTTGTGTGTCGACTTAAGAAATCCCTTTATGGTCTCAAGCAAGCTCCTCGGCTTGGTATGCCAAAATGGATAGCTTTCTTTTTAGAATCTGGCTTTTCTAGGTGTCATTCTGACAATACTGTCTACACCAAGAAAGTGGGTGACTCTCTTATCATCCTTGTTCTTTATGTTGATGATCTTATCCTTACTGTAGTGATCCCAACCTTATAAACCATGTGAAGTCTATCCTTAAAAAGAAATTTGAAATGACAGACTTAGGACACTTACACTATTTTCTCGGTCTTCAAGTCTTGCAATCCAAGGAGGGTATTTCCCTTTCCCAGTCCAAGTATGCTTGTGATATTCTTCGTCATTTTCACATGGAAGACTGTAAGCCAGCCCCTTCTCCCTTTCAGTCTGGAGTCAAACTTTCAGTCTCTTGTACTTCTCCTGAAGTTGATGCTACCTTATACCGTCAACTTGTAGGAAAACTCTTGTACTTAACCCATACTCGTCCTGATCTTTCCTTTGCTGTTGGCCTTGTTGCTCGTTTTATGCAAAACCCCCGTGAAAGTCATTGGAAAGCAGCAAAAGAATACTTCGTTATGTTCGAGGTACAGTACAGTTTGGGATTCATTACAGTGCCAAAGCAGCTCCTCTATTAGTTGGTTTCATTGATTCTGATTGGGCTGGTGACCCTGATGATCGGAAGTCTACTGCCGGTTATGTCTTCACTCTTGGTTCAGGACCTATTACATGGGCTTGTAAGAAACAGGCTGCCATTTCTCTTTCGTCAGCAGAAGCAGAGTATCGTGGTGCCGTGGAAGCTAGTAAGGAAGCCTTGTGGCTTCGTCAGATCCTATCAGAGTTTGGCTTTGAGCAGCAGCATCCAACCACACTTTGGTGTGATAATCAAAGTGTCATTCAGCTATGCAAAGATCCAGTTCAGCATCAGCGCAGCAAACACATCGAACACACATGCACTTCATCAGAAAGCTCATTCATGACCATGTTCTTGAAGTGCAATATTGTCCAACAGATGATCAGGTTGCAGACATCTTCACAAAGGCTCTCACAGAGGCGAAGTTCACTAAACTTCGATATATGCTTGGAGTTCAGGAAGTTGTCACTAAGGGGGGATAGGCTCTAGTGCCTCCTTCCTTCTCCTGTTGTGTCATATTTGTAAATCCTTCAATCCTATCCCAAGTTGTTCTTAAGGGGGATGTTAGGATATTCCGACACATAGGATATAGTTAAGTTCAACTTGGTCTAGTTTAGAGTTAGTATAGAGTTAGGTAAAGTGTGTTTCTTTACCGTTGTACATATTGTAACTTACAATCCGACGGTCACGATATGTAGTGATCCGACGGTTCACTCTCACCTCGGTATTATCGACACTTGATCCGGCTTGACACCCGATTGGTCCATGAGTTCTATTTAAAGCGCATGGAGGGTCATTGTTCGTGTAATCCGTGCATGAGAGAAGCTTATGTAAATTTTCATTCTTTGATTAATAAATTGCCTGTAGTACCCACGTTGGGACAGGCCGTGGACTGTTTCCCTCCTTGCACTCTGAGGGTTTTAACCACGTCAAAAATACTGGTGTATTGATTTGAGATCTGGTTGTGAACGGTGTCCTTTTGGTATTCTTTCTGTGGAACTTACCCTGTAAATTCCTACATAGCTTCAATGGCGCCACGATACTCTGCTTCTGTTGAAGAAACAGAAATGGAACTTTGTTTCTTGCAAACCCATGTAATAGGTCCAGAACCAAGAGTGAAGACATAACATGTAGTAGACTTCTGATCATCAGGGTCACCAGCCCAATCATAATCAGTGAAACCAACCAGTAGAGGAGATGCTTCTGCACTATAATGAATCCCAAACAGAACTATACATCGAACATAATGAAGTATTATTTTAGATGTTTTCAAATGACTTTCATGTGGGTTTTGCATAAACCAAGCAACAACGCCAACAGCAAAGGAAAGGTCAGGACGGGTATGGGTCAGATACAAAAGATTTCCAACAAGCTAATGGTATAAGGTAACATCAACTTCATGGGAAGTATAAGTGACTGAAAGTTTGGCTACAGACTAAAAGGGAAAAGGGGTTGGATTACAGTCTTCCATGTGAAAGTGGCGTAGAAGATCACAAGCATACTTGGACTGGGAAATGGAAATACCTTCTTTGGATTGCAAGATTTGAAGACCAAGAAAATAATGCAAGTGTCATAAGTCTGTCATTTCAAAATGTTTTTTCAGGCTGGATTTCACATGGTTTATAAGGTTAGGATCACTACCAGTAAGGATAAGATCATCAACATAAAGAACAAGAATGATAAGAGACTTACCCACTTTCTTGGTGTAGACATTATTGTCAGAATGACACCTAGAAAATCCAGTGTCTAAAAGAAAGCTATCCATGTTGGCATACCAAGCCTGAGGGATTTGCTTGATACCATAAAGGGATTTCTTAAGCCGACATACGAGGCTGCAGTCTGTTTGTATAAAGCTAGGAAGTTGTTCCATATAGATTTATTCATGCAAGTCCCCATGCAAGAAGGCGGATTTAACATCCATCTGATGGACTTTCATTTGAAAGAGGTAGCAAGGGAAAGAACAAGGCAAATAGAGTTCTTTTTGGCAACAGGGGAGAAGGTTTCAGTATAGTCAATGCCTTCAACTTGTGAAAACCCCTTAGAAACAAGACAAGCTTTATGTTTATCAGCTTTTCCTTCTCGTCCAAACTTGGTTCTATAAACCCATTTACATCTAACAAGTTTTCGTCCCTTTGGAAGAGAAACAAGGTCCCATGTATCATTTGCCAACAATGAACAATATTATTTATTCATAGTTGTGTCCCTATTTGGATGGCTTGAAGCTTCTGCAAAGGTGTCAGGATCATAATTCGATGAAGCTTGATCCAGTAAAGAAGAGGCTTTATCGAACTGAGAACGTGTACGATAATGATCTGTTGGATCACCTGCAAGAGCACTTACTGCATCCTGAGTAGTGCGGACCCATTTTGGAAGTTGAGGAGCTGAAGGAGGATCCCGAGAAGGTGGGGGAGGATTGTCATCGTCGCTGTCATCATCTGAAGAAGGAATATTTTCAGAAGTAGAAGGGATAGAGAGAGGTGGCACATTCGCTGAACTAGGCTCATAGGCCGATATATTTTCAGCAAACTTTACATCTCTTCTAATGATAACATTTTTAGATTTAGGTTGAAGAAGTCTATATCCTTTGACATCTTTAGAATATCCCACAAAAATACATTTTTCACTCTTAGGTTCTAAGGCTTTATGTTTCTCATTTGGAATATTGGCCCATGCTTCACTTCCAAAAACATGAAAGTGACTTACATCTGGTAAAATTGAGCTTCATGCTTCTTATGGAGTGATATTCTTTAAAACCTTAGTAGGAGTGTGATTTACTATGTAATTTGCACAGTTAATTGCTTTTGCCCAAAAATTAAGACTAAGTCCTTTAGATTGAAGCATACAATTAGCCATTTCCTTTAGGGTGTGATTCTTCCTTTCAGCTACACCATTTTGTTGTGGATTATATGGAACAATATGTTGCAATTGAATTCCATGCTCAGTGCAAAAGTTGATAAAATTTTTGTTAACATATTCTCCGCCATTATCAGATCTTAGCTTAAGAATTTGATGTCCAGATTTTTTCTCAACAAAGGCCTTAAAGGCCAAGAACATGTTAAAGACTTCACTCTTGAGTTTTAAGAAGTATACCCAAGTGCGTCTGGAGAAATCATCATGAAAGTTAAGAAATACTTGTAGCCAGAGAATGAAACAATTGAAAGTGGACCACATAAATCATTATGCACAATCTATAAAGGGGCTGAGGTGTGCCAAGAGGCACGTTTTTCAAAACTATCCCGATGATTTTTTCTGAGTACAATCCGAAACAAACACCATCTCTACAAGATACCATAGGAAGACCTGTCACCATATTTTCTTTACATAGATTTTGAATGGAGTGATAGTTTAAGTGACCAAATCACTCATACCAAATTTTGCTCACTTCATCATTATGAGCAACAAATACTGAGGGAATAGTTGATGACCCAGAGTTGTTAAACTTATACAACCTTGTAGAATCATCAACAATGCCAGTCGCTAAAATCTGTCTAGGATCTCTTAAGTCCTTAATTATAACATCATGAGATGAAATTCAACGGTTTTACCATCACCTGAATGAATTATCTGATATACAAATTGAAGGTTGCAGGATAAGGTAGGAACACATAATACATTATTAAATTGACCATTGTCTAGATGAATAGTTTCAGTCCCTACAACACTAAGAGATCTATCATCACCAACATATATATTTTTGGTGTTACAATCATTTAAAGAAGAAAACATGGCTTTGTTTTTTGTTGTGTGATAAGAAGCTCCAGAATCAATGAGCCACTCATGAGAATGAGAATAATAAGATATATTTAGTGCATAACCAGACCGAGATACTTGACAACCAGATGCAAAAAGTGTTATTCCTGAAGATGAAGTTGAAGTTGAAGAGTGCTCCAAATGGATGTTATGTTTCTTCATTGTTGCTTCCAAAGGCTTCCATCTTCTTAAAGCATTTGGATTTTAAGTGGTCATCACGATTACAAAAGTTGCAATGTCTATCAGTCTTCTTCCCTTTGTTTTTAGTCGCCTTATCATTTTGTTGAGTTGATTTTTCATTTTGAGACTGAAATGGATTAGGACCCTTGTTTGATTTAGGACCATTCTTTTTAGGATGCTGCTTCTTAGGATTCTTTGAACTTGGTTGTTGTTGGGTTGCTAATGCTTTCTTAGAAGAGTTTCCAATATTAAGAAGACCAAGATGTAAGAATGTTTCTTGGTCTCTTATTAAAGAATCACAAAAGGCATCAAAAGAGGGGACTTGTAGTCTTGTCTCTGAAAAATAAAGGCTTCTCTAGTAGAATGGAAGGTGGAAACAAACATAGAGTAGGCTGGTCTTAACTTAGTAAGAATGGAATAGATAAGGCTACTATCTTCTTTCTTAACCTTAACACCTTCCAAGAGATGTCTAAGGGTCTTGAACTTGGACAAAAAATCTTTAATCGAAGAAAAATTATTGGGGTCCAACGTAACCAACTCATTTTTGAGTTGATGGGCTCTAATTTCATTTTCAATTCCAAAAACTTTATTGAGCTTTTTCATTGCTTCATTGGGGGTATCAATTTCTGCGATATGGAATCTAAGGTCTGGAGAAATAGACACCTCTATCAACCCATGTGTTTGATTTTGTTTATTTTCCCATTTGGATTGCTTATCTTCATCTTGAGGTTTAGACTCTTGGCCTGAAGCTATTCTATAAAGACCTTTACTTCTAAGTAAATCCACCATGTAGGATAGCCATTGGAAGTAGTTGGTGTTGTCAAGAATAACTAGGCATGAACTTTCCATTTTAAAATAAACTGAAGTTATATATGTTGAAACTAAGTGTTCCAATGGAAAGATCTCGAAATATTAGGCTGATTCAAAAAAAGGCTCTGAAAATAGCTTCCAGATGAAGAAGTTATGGTTTTTTAAGAAATGTTGTTGAAGATGCCAACTAACCACGTGAATGTTGGGAAGTTGATGATAATGTTATATTTAAAAAGAAATCCCCCCATTTCCAAATTTAAACTAATTAGCTCACTTTAGAAAGAAAAAAATATGTGACCCATTTTTATAAATAAGTGAAAGTCACTTTTACAATGGTACTCTATGAACTATCCACTAAATTGTAACTTAAATAAAAGATAAAGTGACTTTAGAATTATAAGTGACTCACTTTTTATAAGTAACTTTAAAACATAAGTTACATCTGCTTTTTGAAAAAACAACTCAACAAAAAAAAAAGACTTGAACCAAAGACTTATATTCTCATAAAGTATCTTTAAATCAAGTGAGCTAGTTTAAAAGGTTAGTAATTGTTGGAAAGGATGAAGGGGGTGTTTTTTCTTTTTTTTTTTGCTCCCTGAAGCTTTGGGTGGCGTACTTACTTAAAAAACTCGTTTTTGCCTACAAAACAAAAAAAAACAACCACACAAACCAAACAAACAAGCAAAAGTATCCAAGTCTTACAGCTTAAAGTTAGATTTGGCTGGAAACTGTATATTTTCCTCAATGTTCCTTATTTTCCAAGATCACGCTAAGGCGCAGCGGAAAAGAGAATACGCATGAGAAAAATCATTTATTTTTGTTTCTGGTTTTCTCAAGTCGCACAGAGTCATGGGGCAAAGAGCATACGCAGAAATGAAAGGTATAGATCCGATAATAAAAAAAAATATAAAGGACTATAACCTGAAATAAACAGAGAGATAAATAACTATAACTGCAAATAAAGATTGTATACCTCCAGATCTTAAAAATGATGTAACTATGGCTACCGGAAACCTTTTCGCGTGAAACGAAAGGGGTTCCTCACTGAAACAGATGCTCCTAACGCAATAGAGCAGAACTCTCAGCTTGAAAGCGGTCAGAAATAGTAGATCTAGGAAATGACAGTCGGATGCAGTTGTACCGGCTTCGAATTTAGATCGCCAACATATGTAGCCCTCAAATAGCTCTGATACCATGTAGGAATTTACAAGGTAAAATCCTTAGATAGAACACCAAAGGAAACCGCTCACAAACAAATCACAGATCAATACACCAGTATTTTTGACATGGTTAAAACCCTCAAAGAGGGAAACATTCCATGGCCTAAGCCAATGCGGCCACTTTAGGAAATTTATTAATGTAAAAGAAAGAAAATTTACATAGGTTTTTTTCATGAACGGTGACCTAGAAAATGACCCTCCATGCTCTTTAAATTGAGATCATGGATCACTCGGGTGTTAAGCCATGGATCAAGTGTCGATAATATCGAGGAGAGAATGAACCATCGAGTCACTTCATGTCTAGAACATATCGTGACCGTCGAATTGTAAGTTACAAAAATTACATACTAAAAAAACATATTTTACCTAACCACACACTAGACCAAGTTATACTTAATTATTTCTTATGGGTCGGAATATCCAAACAAAAAATACATTGAAGTTTTTTTAACAAAATATTAAAATAAATAAATAAATAAATAAAAAATTTACAAAGAATTAAAATATATATTATAACAAAAAAATATATAAAATAACAAAAAAAGCATGGGGCAACCCCACCTCGATGCAAAGGGTCACGGGCAGGGCAACAAGGGTGGTGCGCCACCCCTGCCAACAGTCTTTTCGTGTCGAGATGGGGTGGCCACACCATGAATCTTTTGTTTTTATATTTTTTTATTATTTTTTGTGCTTTTTAATTTATTTATTTTTCAATTTTTTAACCCTTTCTTATTTGTATTTTTATCTTTTTAATGTTTCTTTCTTTTTGTAAGCTTGGCAGGACTTTCTGATTTTCGAATTTACATGTCCATTATTCACCCCACTATGGGGGGAGGGTAGCACAAGATTCGAACTCAAGATCTCCAGTTCGGTGAGACTTCATTCAACGCCATCGCCACTTGAGCTACCTTTATCTTTTTAATGTTTAAAAAAACAAATTCAATACACTTTTTAATTTTTTTAATATATATAATATTAATTTTTTTAATTGTATTTTTTTCATTTTTTTAATTATAGATGTGTTTATTTATTTCTAAATTTTTAGTAACATTTTGTGTTTTTTAGAATTTTTTTTTTCGAAATGCTCTGCTTTATTTATTTTTTTTATAATAATTGTTTTTTTTTCAATTTTTTTTAATAAATTTAGATTTTAACATGTTTATAATGTTTTAATTTTTTTTTTTTTTTTTTTTTTTTTTTTTTTTTTTTTTTGCACTTCGGTGCATGATGTAATGGTGAGGGCGGTGCACTGTAGCACCCCCCACCCAGGTTCAAATCCTGCCGAGGCAGGCGAGTATGATGTAAGTCCCACCCCAGCTTACAAAAAAAAAAATGTTTTAATTTTTTTATTTATTTATTTTTCCCTTTTACTCTAAATATTTTTCCCAACTTTTGCTTTTAAAGTTTTTTATGTTTTCCCTTTTTGTTTTAAATTTTTTTTGTTTTAAAAGTTTTTAATTTTTTCTCTTTTTGTTTTAAATTATTTTTTGTTTGTTTTCCAATCTTCTTTTTTATATCTTGATTTTCTTTTTGTTAAATCTGTTTTTTTTTTTACATTTTTTTTTACTTAAAATTTTATGTGAATCATTATTTTTGGAGGAAAAAAAGATTAAAAAAAAGAAGAAGAAAAAAGATTAAAAATAAAATAAAAATAAAAAACTTAAACTTTCGAATGTTATTATCATTGTGCATAAATTTTCACCGAAAAAAAAAAAAATAAATAAATATTTTTTATTCATTTTTTTCATTAAATAAACATTTATTTAACATGTCATTTTTTTGGCAAAAAGGTCTCGGAATATGTATCTTTTAATTATATTTGTATGCATTTAATGTATATTTTTTTCAAGTGTTTAAAATTATTGTTTTTTTAGTAATAATTACTTTATGTATATTGAAGTATTAATTAATGATATATAAATATATATAAAATCCTAATTTCAAAATATTAATTATATTATTTATTTTAAACTTTACAAAAAAAAAAAAAATTCATTATAAAAAACAATGTAAAGAAAAACAAAAAACACAATCTTGAAAAACCCTTAAAAACATACATCTTAGGATGAAAAACAAGAAAAAGAATAAGACAACTAAAAAAATGGTTAAATAACCAACATTTAAAAAAAAAATGTGTATACTTAGGACATAAGATAATTTAAAATGTCAAAAATATGTCCTTGGAGAAAAATAAAATAAAATAAAAAGTTGATGTTGCATCAACATTTTTCAAAATCCACATGAAAATCGTCAACATTTTAAAAAAAATATTCATACTTAATTTATCAGAAAATTTTAAAATTTCAAAAATAAGCTCCAAAAAAGGCATTGAAATTGAATTGACATTTTTCAAAATTGACATGAAAATCACTAACATTTAAAAAACATTATACAAATTTAATACGTAAAAAAAAATTAAATTGTCAAAAATAAGCCAAAAAAAAGTTGATGTTGCATCAACACTTTTCAAAATTGGCATGAAAATCACTAACATTTTCAAAAAAAAATTGTACATACTTAATATATAAAAAAAATAAGTGACAAAAGTATGCTCCAAAAAAAAGATTGATTCTGCATCAACACTTTTTAAAATCGAATGATTGTTTGCAACCTCTAAAAAAATGAGAACTCGATACAGTTCTTGTTAATTTGGTAACTTTCTGGATGTTGTTCACATGGTTTTTATATAAAACATGAGTCGGATGGATTCACCAACATAACTAATCTCATTCAACCTTTTCTTGGGATAGAGAAATTTTTATTCAATAAGAGAACGTCAAGAAACTTCATTATGAATACCTCCCTAATTAAGAGGGGGGTGTTGAATTTTGTAGTTATGGTTGGTTTTCATAATCAAGTTTTAGTGCTCCGAATATCCAATAAATGATAAATATATATGTGCATTCCAAGTCTGCTTCAAAAGTAGAAAATTTTGAGAATTTTTGCCTCCAAGTGTAAGGTCGTCTTCAAGTCAGCCCTAGTGTAGGCACACATCAATTCGGCTCATTCAACATTTGTATATTGGCATTCATCCTCTACATTTAGGCATCCAATTCGAATCATAACAAGATATCTTCTAAGGCTAATGAAGGATGAATTTGAGATAGAAAGGAGGACAAATCTGAGGCAAAAAGAAGGATGAATATGAGGCAAACTCGAAGGCCGAATTTCTGACTAAAGGAGGCTAAAACTTCAGGAGGTTGATTTTTTCTCTGGTTGGCCAGGTTTGACCTAGGTATGTTTGTGGTTAGTTTGACTTTGTTTTTTAATGGAGAAATCATACTTTATTCCTTGTTACACTAGAAAATTTCTGTAAGAAAAAATTGTTTGGTTTTTCCCTGGTTTGAGATTTCCCACGATAAAATTGTATCTCTTTTATTTGGTTGTCTCTTTATAATCATATTAGCTTTATTGTTTATAGTTGATAATTTTCTATACATAATTACTTAATAATGAAAGTGACACAAGATAGAATAATAAAAAAAATATTATTGAAAGTAATTATCAATCTTGAAAAAACAACGATAAAGATCAATCTTACTCCATGACTAAATAAATTTAAATAAGTCTAATAGTCAAATTAATTTAAGTAATTTTTAAGGTTTTTAATCTCACTATAAATTCAGCGGAAGATGTTTGATTTGAAGCTAAATATTCAAGGAACAAAGTCCATAGGAATTTCTTATCAATTGTAATCAAATGCCCGCATATATCCTTCCAAACTTATAACAACCCAAGGGACTTATGCTTCCTCGATTGGTTTTGGACTAGACCCTTTTAAGTGACTTATTTCAGTCATACGCTCAAAGACCCTTTTAAAATTAGACGAAAAAATCAGAATTTATCACAATTTTAATTTTGAGAAATTACAAAATTTCAATACTTAGTTGAAATTTCAACCATTTATTTTCTGTTTCAGAGGCCTCAATGCTTATCAGATCATCTAAATGATTATTTTATGTTTCAGAGGCCTCAATGCTTATCAGATCATCTAAATGATTGTAAACACAAGGTGGATCTTCCCTAATTCAGAAGTGTGAGAAGAATTTTTTTTCTTTGAAAGAAACCGTAATTTCATTTCAATTTTTGTAACAAGGAACAAAATTACATTTAGCGAATGCTAAAAGCATTCAGAATGTGCAGCCTTCTGTCTCAGGAGTAGGGGAACTAAAAATTAATACAAAGGAGAAGAATTAGTGATATAAAAATAACTTTTTTTCATTTTTCTCCTTCCTTTCTTTCTTTAAACCTTCTGCCATCCCTTTGCAGAATGGTCAATATGCACCATTTCCAAATCATTCTCATTCACCTCTGGTGGAATTTCTTTGACATAATTTGAGCTTTCTAATAAGGAACAAACTTACATTGTGCAGACGCTAAAAGCATTTAGAATGTGCAGTCTTACGTCTCAAGAGAAGGGGGGAACTAAAAATTAAGTACAAAGGAGAAGATTAAGTGATATAAAAATAACTTATCTTCTCTTTGTCTCCTTTCTTTCTCTGAACCTTCTGCCATCCCCCTGCAAGATGGTCAATAGGTACCCTTGCCAAATCATTCTTGGTCACCTTTGGTGGAAGTTCTTTGTCGGGAATTTGAGCTTTCTAAAATATGAAATATCTTCGTGCCCACTATCCCATCTTCTTTTCCGACCACCACTTCATGATATTCCTCAGCATGGATTGGTTCTATTTATGAATTGTTATGCATAGAAGGTGCATGTTCATCATAAACATGGGTATTCTTATCTTCCTTTTCAAAAAAAGCCTCCTTGATTTGCCTTTCTTCTTTTTCCGAATAGATTGGATCAAAAGGTTGTCAACCTTTTTTCTTAGTGTCTTGCCCCTTTTTCTTTTTTGGTGTCTTTTCCGCCATAGGGAATGAGTCCTGAAAATTTCCTATTAGAAAACATGTGTAGCATCTTAATGTTGTCTTTTCATGGTCCAAAATTTAAATCCATTGGAAATATTGATGTTTCAGCAAGATGTGGTCAAGTAGACCCTTGTTTAGGTCTATTTCTACATATATACGAGTAAAGGTGAATAAACCTCCTCCATTTTTTTAGCATCCATCATTTTAAAGGAACCCAAAGTGTTCCCAACACCCTCTAAAACCTTATGATGCCAAAAGGGAAGAGAGAGGTTTGGCAACCTTACTCAAACTGGCATCTTTATTACCACCATTGTTGTAGAATCAAACTCTGGGAACCAAGGGGTGATGAAAATCCCTTCTCTTCCCTGGAACCAAGGCCATTCCTTCAAAACTTTCTTTGGATCTTCTTGGGAATTGAATTGAACAATGAAAAAACTTTTTAAACAGAGGTAAATATCACAGTTTTTGGACCATGTCATAAAAACCCATTGACATAGAGCTTCAAACCTTGGCCAAAAACCATTAAATATGTAAATCACAACCTTTGATTGAAGAACTGAAAATTTGATTTACCTCTTTTATATTTACTTCTAGAGCTTGCACTTGTTATGATTGTTCAGCAATATAACATCATGGACTCAATTGTGGTTGTTCCATTGTAAGAGGTATTTTCCCCGAGCCACATCCTTATAAGAAACTTAAGCAATTGGGTTCCTAGAGCCTGAAGCACCTCCATGCAACCTCAAAAGCAATACAATAGTGGAGTTCCTAGTTATGTCGTAATCATGCATTTGAGAAAAAAATTGTAGTTGCTTCCCTTCACATATAAGTCGATGCATTGCTACTATTATCCCCAGATGTTTCTCTAAAATCTACATTAGATATGCCACATACTCCTCTTTCGAGACCCAAAACGAGATTGAGGTCCCATTCATAGTCTTTACAAAAATAAGGAAAATTTTCAACTTACTCTGATCAACCTCACCCAAATCTGATTCGTGTGTCTTTACCACCAACCCCAACGAAGGAGAACAAGTGGTTTTTTTAGTTAGATTTGCTCTGATCCAAGGGTAACGAAGGGAGAAATCATGAAGCTCTAAACATGCAAGTCTTATGATACACATCCCTACGTTGCTCATCTTCGTGAATGTCTTGAAAACTTTACTTTTCATTTCTGAACATTTTTTTCAATCAATCGAGTAACCAGAAATTTGAGAATAATTATTCATTTATTAATGAAGATTATTATTTCTTTCTGATGATGGTTTATGAAAACTTAAATAACTTCATTTTCATTATAAAATTAGTATTTTTCTCTTATATTGGATTTATAAAATCCATAAGATAGCCTATCCTTGAATAGCTTATCAAAGGCTCTTTCTACATGGTTAATGCAAGCACAACTCCATGTTTAAGAACCATTAATAGTCTTTCATTACTAAGAAACCATCATGGTTTTTCTAGAGGCTATTCTTCCAACCTTAAAAATTCCTTTCAAGAGGCTTGTTACAATACAACCATGACATCAAAGAAACCAAAGTGTTAAAATATGTGTCTCATATGCTCAAAATAACCATTAAATTATGCACACAACCATGAATATGCATCACAGCCATACATTTAGAATCGCAACAAGCAATAAAATATCACACCCATAAACCTCTCTTCCATTTCATTAACAAAAAATTACTATGCATAATATCAATCACAAAGGCACTTATCTTGTGAAATTACTTCGTTCCCTGCAAACGATGAAAGGTGAGTCTTTTTCTACCCAATCATAAGCACGATTGTGTATTAATTTCTTTTGTAGTTTCCCACCCTTGAGCTAAATTCCGATGCCATCAAAGAAAAACGCACTCAATCAATAAAGAGTCAAAATATGAAGAAAATTCTCCTTCACCCTCAGAAATCAACAAATTATCTTTTAACCCTTTACAATGAGCATTTTCAAAGCCAAAAGGGTCATCAATCTAGTTTGCATAACATGAGGGGTGGTGGGTACGAGCGCACTTTCACTACCCCATGAGCCCCTTAGCACCCTCCCCTCTCAATGTACTCATGCTTACTTAGTGAGAGACCTAGAAATTCACAACCCCATTTTCCATTTTGGGTTAAAGACACTCACTCTTGATTTCTTCAACAAGAAAATGGATTTAATGATTCTTCACAACTTTGCTATCAATTAGAGGGGGTTTTGGAATATATTTTCACTTATATTTGGTCCTCAAACCCATTGTTGTGCATTTCATTCTTTCTACAGATTAATTTCCGCTTTCCTCTCTCTTCAAGCGTTGAGATTTCATGGGTCCAAATCAAAATTTCATGGGTCAATTTTGAAATTTTCATATGGGTACATTACCCATGCTTATTGGACAATTTGTACAAATCTAAACTACCTTCATAATCATGGGAAGTAGGTATTTCAACTACCAATTCCCCTCTTAACTGATTTCTACGAAAATGGGAAAATTTGGATTTTAATTTTTTTTACTCAACAAAAAATTATGATTAAGGAAATTTTCAACTAGTAATGGTTTTCCTCCCAATTTATCCCTCACTAAACTCCCTCTCATGGCATCAAAACCCTTGTAGGCACTCAATCAATTGTTAGAAATATTTTTATTAAAAATGAAATCATAATCACATTATCAAAGCTTAGCATAATATTAATACTAGCATCTCCTAGCAATACAAGTCGTAGTAATAATTACAAGATGGAGTTGAAAACGAGGTGTTAGAACACACTACACACATAAATAGACTAAGCCAAAAACACGTGGGGTTTTGATTATGTGAAGAGGTGGGAAAGTCATAATAAGATCTTACCTCCATGCGCTACACAAGTCAAAAAGTGCAAGAATGATATTTTAAGTTTAACCTCGTAAATAATGATACACATGCACACCGATGAAGTAATAGGGGAGTTTGTTTCTCCACACTCTACACTCCACACAAGTCTAATCATGTGTAGGTTAGTGCATGTGGAAATGGTTATGAAACAATAGAACCATAGCAAGGAGTATGTGGGTGGAGTATGTGGGTGGATTTGGTGCTAAATGTGGAATAGAGTGTCATCCACATTGTCATTTGCATTCCACAACAAAAGAAAAGGGCAGCATGTGGATCAACACATAAAGCATGAGAAATTTTTGTCTTTGCATCAAACTCTCCACTTGAGAATAGATATAGATGCTTTATGATAAATAAGGTAGACTCCTACCTCAAAGTTGGTGTGGCCACCAAAGGAGTAAATACATGAACCATTCAACAAAATTAGGCAATGTCACATTTAACAGAACTTCCAAATTATTTGGATTGTGCAAAAATACAAAACATTACAAAACACTAGTATGTAGCTTAGACTAAAGACTTGGTCACCCTTCTAGCAATGGTTGCAAACATACTTTTCCTTCCACATACCCGAGAAATAAAGGATAAACTATAGGGTCTCTACAAGATATCCATTTGAAAGATGGAGTTTTCCCAAATTGATTTGTCTAAGATATCCCTTGTGCTATCCATGTACATATGTTAGTGTAATCTTTAATTATGTAAGCATATACTTGTTAAATAAAACATAGTCATTATTAATGTGCAGCAGTAGGTTATTATATCCTTCTTACTAGATTTTATATTATTCCATGTCAGTATTTGTGTTGGTGAACAAGTTGGTGAGGAGCCTCTATTTACTGTTGGAATCATGATTGTCATTATACCAAAACCCACAGGCATTATTCTTTGGTACAATCACTAGAGTTAGGATTTACGAGAGGCACTTAGTCGATGTCACGAAATACAAGGAGTGTTGAACCCAATGTCCAACAACCCCCCCCCCCGCCCAAGCGCGGGCTGGGTGAATTTCACACTTGAGACCTGTCACTCTGATACCACTTGTTGGAATCACAATTATCATTAGACCAAAACCCACAGGCATTAGTCACCATTATAATCGCCATAGTTAAAATCCATGAGAGGTGGTTAGTCCATGTCATGAAACACATGGGGAGTGTTGAACCCAATGTCCAACATTTACAAATCTTATTGGTAACAAATTGTGGTCCCTAACCTTGAGGGAGGGGACTTACCCATCAATGTTGACTATCTAAGAAAGCTAGAAGAAGGTGGAGATTTAAACATCAAGTTCAAACCATGGGTGATTAAAAAATTATCAATGAGACCCAGTGTAGAATATATCATTTGGAAAATCAAATGACCATCAATAAGTATCAAATGGAATGGAGAATCATTAATATAAACCTTGTCATTACTAATTTGGTTATCACTTTGATAAAAGATAAGACAAAGGAAAAAGAAGCTTCAAGAGTCATGCCTTAGTTTAGATGGAGAAGTTGGAAATGAAAAGATAATTGAGATCAAGAAACTAGAGAAAGTAGGGAAATGCAAAATAAGACCCAACCACATAGCAAAGTAGAGACAAAGATGGACATCAAGCCCTATGAATATATGCCTTGAGGTTGAATAAAGGATGATAACATCTAGAAGTTTATTTTAGTGTGCATGAGGTAGTGTAGCACAAAGATTGTTTTTTCTTGTTTAAAGTTAGAATGTTATGCTTTGACATGCTAGGAAAGTGATGCCATTATTAAAAAAACTAGTCAATAAACCATTAGAGATGGGTTGTGAAGTGTTCGAAGGCATGATGATTCATAATTATATCATATTGTTTATGAATAGTGACAAAAAGATAAGCTCCACTTAACTCACAAAGAGACGAAGATAAATGGTGCAAGAATCCACCATTGAGTTCAAAAATAGGGAAATATACTTAGGGAAATGTCTTACGACTCCTAAAAAAATTTTAACTTGTTAATCCCTCGACAAAGCCTCACTTTACATGTAAAATCCCATGTAAATTCCTCCATTATAAACTACATTTCTAATATTAATGTTGAGAGTAAAACCATTTAAATGAAATATTTAATTGTGATTACATCATTTGTCTCGTGTGTACATACATACTAAGGAGACCTAGATTTATGATCATCTCATTTCATTCTTGTAAATTTCTTGATTGTAAAAAGAGGTTTCCCCTCAAATAGGTGTATCTTTCATTCTTATATTTATTTCTCAAAGTGTGGAGCTACTTATATTTCTATTTTTAGGTTATTCTAATATTTGTTGCCTAGCATTTGGTATCAAAGCATATCATCTTAGGTTTTTCCCCTTCAATCAAGAAATATTGCATTTTTGCTATAAAATATTTTCAAAAGTTTCAGAGAGCAAAATTTTGAAATATATATATATATATATATATATATCAAAGTACAAGTTTTCAAATTTTTGAGTTCTAGTTTGTTATAATTTCAAAGATATAGTATATGGAAAATAATATTTGTGACTAACGCTGAAATCAATTTTAAACAAGTCATTTTGGAATTTTTGCCTATAACTCTTTTTCTAGGAAGTTCCAATCAACAAAATTTTGTAAGAAAAATATCAAGTTACAAGTAATCAAAATTCCTTGTTTAATTTCATTATACTTTCAAAGATGTCGTCTATGAAAGATATGGTTTGTGACTCATCCTGAAATCAATTTTAAACAAGGTATCTTGGAATTTTTGCTCAAACTTTTTTTTGGTGAAGTTTCAAAATTTAAAATTTTCAAAATCCAAAAGGGACATAAGGAATTAGGTGCACGAAATTTTCACATTTTGAATCATTATACCTTATGAGACATATCGTATGAAAGTTATGGATTTTTACTAGTCCTGAAATTAATCTCAAATAATTCATTTGGGAATTTTTGCTACAATTTTTCCAATGAAGTTACACGTGAAATTTTCAGGGTTCAAGAAAACATCATAATATTAAAAGTTGAAATTTCAAACTCGTAAGAGCTCAAATTTTAGATATATGTCAAAATAAAGATCAACCATCCAAATAGTCTCTAAATTAGGGTTTGAAAGATACATAACTTACAATTGATATAACATTTGATGTGAAGATCTATCTTTGGAATAAAAAAATATGATATAAAAGAAAAGAAAAAAGAGAAATATTATTATTGTTTTCCCACATGGAAAAAGGTGCTCCAAAAAATATTGCACCAATTAAACCTTTAGATAGCTCAAACATGACTCGCAAAGAAAGTGAAGAGATACATAACCAGTTATCCCAATTAGAAAACAAAGTAAATGACTTGAGTGATAAGTCATTGTTAATGGATGATTTGATAAACACCCAAACACAAATACAATAGATGGAATATAAAATGAAGGAACAAATGGGATAATTACGAGATTCCATGTCATCCATAATCATGCTACCCTAAAGTAAAGATTCCCTAAAGAAGATATCAAGGTGCAAGGAAAGCATAAAAAAAGTGAAATAAATAAAGATTGACTCCCAAAATCATAATTATTCATCAATCCAAGATCTACATCATCGGGGTTCAATTCTAACTCCAAGGTACAAGTTAATTCCCAAGATTGATATGAGGAAGTTTGATAGCAAAAAAAATTTAATGCGGATATTTCAAATGGGACAATTCTTTGATCTAGACAAGTTCCCACTTTACAAAAGTTAACCCTTGCATCATTTTATTTAAAAAAGAATAGCTTATTTGATATCAATGGCTTTGTAAAATAAAATAATGATTCTATTGTTACGGATGAATTGATAGAACATTATGAAGATATTAAGAGCAATACATTATTTAGAATTGATAAATATTTGATAAAGATATCCCATTATAAGGCACATTCAATAATTCCAAAGACTTATATTTAGAGTTTAAAAAAAAAAACAAATAGAAGATAATTCATTAGATATTTTTATGGCACTTTAAGGAGAAACATCCAACATGAAGGTGTGTCTCTTTAAACTTAAATCCCTATAGCATGCTTCCAATTTGGAAAAGAATATTAAAAAAAAAATGGCTACTCCAATACATTATTAGTCAACTAATAAATATTCGACAAAGATATCCAAATATAGAACACATTCAATAATTCCACAGACTTATTTTTAGAGTAAAAAAATAAAGGATAATTTGTCATATCTCTTTATGGCACTTTAAAGAAGAACATCCAACATGAAGTTGCGTCTCTTTAAACTTAAATCCTATAGTATGCTTTCAGTCTAGAAAATGAAATTGAAAATAAAAATATGGCTACTAGAAGAGTGGTCACTAAGCTCACTCAATATACAAGGTTGGTACCTCAACACATGGATGAAAAAGAAGTAAAAAGATTGTTTCAATTGCGATAGCAAGCATCGTACAGATATAAATGCAATGAATAAAATTATTCTACATGGATTGTGAAGACGAAGAAGATCAAAAATAGGAACCTTCTCAAAATCTAGCACTGGAACGGACTATTTTAAACATACATTGTCATGCATTAGTTGACATCAGTGCTCCACAAAACCCTCAAAATAGAAGGATATATTAAAGACAAAAAATAAAAAATAAAAATAAATAAATAAAAAATAACAGTATTGGTTGATTCTAATAGTGCCCATAACTTCATCAGTTGCAAATTAGCAAAACTTCTCAATTGTTTTTTATTTCCATCGCCATAGTTTCAAATAACAAACCTAGATCCATCTCAACCGTGGATCTATCAAGCACCAAGAGAGATCAAATCGATTGAAGTGTTAATCTCTTTTTAAGTGCAAAACTTGAGAAAATGTTTACACCTTGACAAAATTGATCCCTCTCAACACTTTGATAAATCTAGAATTAAAATAAATCTAAGCTATTTTATATTAAACTACAAATTGTTTTAATGTTCTTTCAATGTCTAACAATTAATATTTTTCTTATTTTATTTTATTTTTCTTAAATGACAACTATGTAATAAATAAATTGTAATATTGTAGTAAATTCCATTTTTATTTTTTATTATAGTACATAGAATTCTCAGAGGAGTGGACAAAAAAAAAATTTAATAATAATAATAATTAATTAACTTTCATTATGTATCTACTGAATCTCAAATCCCATGATTATAGCAAATAAATTCTTCAAAACTTTTTTTTGCTTTTTTAGCATGACCTAGAATTTCTAGAGAGTTGGTAACTTTGATAGATCAACTACCACTATTACACCAAATACAACTATTTCATAAAAGCCATAAACAAGCCAGTTACAACATGTCTCTAAAGACTTGAACCATTTTTTCTTTTTTTCTTTTTTAGCATGAACGAGGATTTCTAGAGAGTTGGTAACTTTGATAGATCAACTACCACTATTACACCAAATACAACTATTTCATAAAAGCCACAAACAAGCAAGTTACAACATGTCTCCAAAGACTTGAACCATTTTTTCTTTTTTAGCAATGAACAAGAATTTCTAGAGAGTTGGCAACTTTGATAGATCAACTACCACTATTACACCAAATACAACTATTTCATAAAATCCACAAACAAGCCAGTTACAACATATCTCCAAAGACTTGAACCATGCCACTAGGAAACAAATTGTTCACCAAATTATTTGAACTAAGATCCTCTAACCTTCACAAGGTATATTTTTAATAATAATAAGAATTCAACATTTTCATTGTTCTCTTTTGTGACTAATTGTTCAATGTAGAAAATTTATAATATTGTTGTAAACTATGTTTACTAATTTTAGTTGTAGTAAATAGAATATCCATAGGAGTAAAATAAATTTCAACTTTCTGTTTTTTATCTACTTAATCTCAAATATGGAGAAATATTCCTTAAAGAATCATGTTAATATATGTGCATATGAGCTTACTTCTATTTTTATTATTACAATTTATAATATTGTCCTATGTTTACTACTTTTAGTTGTAGTAAATAAAATATCCATAAGAGTAAAATTATCCATAGGAGTAAAATAAATTTTAACTTTCTGTTTTTTTATCTACTTAATCTCAAATAGGGAGAAATATTCCTTAAAGAATCACGTTAATATATGTGCATATGAGCTTCCTTCTATTTTTATTATTACTTATTTTAATTGAATTGATTTTTCTTTTAATATAATATTATCCAATGTTAACATTTCCCCATGGTTTATAAAGCACCTCTTGACACACTTCTATTTTTATTATTACTT
The DNA here is from genome assembly GCA_031772625.1 of Pinus tabuliformis. Taxonomy (NCBI): domain Eukaryota; kingdom Viridiplantae; phylum Streptophyta; class Pinopsida; order Pinales; family Pinaceae; genus Pinus; species Pinus tabuliformis. The sequence continues at coordinate 1,168,411,245 of CM062805.1, read as the reverse complement.
ATTTTAATTAAAGTGACTTTTTTCTAATATAATATTATCCAATGTTATGTCAGAGCATTTCCCCATGTTGGGCTATAAAGCACCTCTTGACACAATGATTGTAGACGGGATACCATAAATTACAAATGAAGTGCAATAGTATAAGCTCAAACAGTAGAATTATTGATTAGATAATTTTATGATTACAATTCAAATGGGTGGTGTAGATGTTGTATTAAGGGTCCAACAGTTACAATTATTGGGAACAATGGCCCTTACTTTAAGGAATTTTTCATGAGATTTTCCTTAGAGGAGGCAAGGAAATTACGCTCAAAGGTATCCAAGGGAAACCCTCTAAAAAGATAAGCTCTAACAACATTACAAATTTAAACAAGAAGGGATATCATGGTGTAATTGCACAATTGTGTTCACTATGTGTTCAAATATCTATATCCTTTGCTCTAGTGGATCTCCCAAAAATTATCAAAAATCATTCCTTATTCAGAAATGCGCCTAAGGTTCTTCCTCTGCTTGAGATCATAACCATGATATTCGTTTGCATCTAGGAAATTCACCACCCAATATTAGGCTTTCCAAGTACTCATATGCACAAAAGAATAAGATTGAGCATATGATTCAAGAAATATCAAAGAGGTCAACATCATTCAAACAACCTAAAGTGCTTTCTCTTTACTAGTGATGATGTTTACAAAAAATGATGGTTCATGACATATGTGTCCAAATTATAGACAACTCAACAAAATGACCATCAAGATAAGTTTCCTATTCTTGTCATTGATAAATTATTAGATGAATTGCAAGGAGCGATATTTTTACTAAGTTGGATCTCCATTCTAGATACCATCAAATTAAAACGAAGCAATAAGGTATTTTTGAAATAGTCTTCAAAACATATGAAAGTCATTATGAGTTTTTAGTAATGCCATTTGGCCTTAATAATGCACCTTCAACATTTCAAAGCTTGATGAATTTTATTTTCAAACCCTTCCTCCAAAAAAATTATGTTAATATTTTTTTATGATACAACAAATCTCGAAAAGAGCATGTACAACTTGTATACATGATCTTAAAACTATTGGAAGAGCAACAACTACTTGTAAGGCCTTCCAAATGTGCCTTTGGTGTTCATGAAGTGGAATAATTGAATCATATTATATCTTAGGAAAGTGTAAAAATAGACCCTAACAAAATTAAAGCTATGATGGAATGGCCAGTTTCCCAAACCCTAAAGAAATTTGGAGGATTCTTCGGACTAAGGGGGTATTACCACAATTTTTTTAAGAATTATAGTCAAACAATGTTAATGAAAAAGGACGCATTTTCTTGAACTCGAAAAACAACTAAAGGTTTTGAAAATTTTGAGCCTGTGTACAATTATTGTCTTGGCCACACCTAACTTCACAAAAACCTTTTATTCTGGAGTGTTGTGTCTCAAGTCATGGTATCAATGTAGTCTTAATGCAAGGAGGAAGGCCTATTTCCTTTGAAAGTCGCTAGCTTATAGGAAAGAATTACAACACATTTATGAAAAGAAAATGTTGGTCATATTACGTATAATTAAGAAGCAATGCCCTTACCTAATACGAAGGTGCTTCAAGGCAAAAATGGATCATGATAGTTTAAAGTATCTCTTAAAGCCGATTATTTTTAGAAATTGAACAACAATGGATTTCAAATATGCGAGACTATGACTTTGAAATTATCTACCAAGGAATAACAAAAAAAGCCTATTATTTTTAGAAATTGAACAACAATGGATTTCAAATATGTGAGACTATGACTTTGGAATTATCTACCAAAGAATAACAAAAAAAAGCCGATTATTTTTAGAAATTGAACAACAATGGATTTCAAATATGCGAGACTATGGCTTTGAAATTATCTGCCAAGGAATAAAAAAAAAAAAAAAACAACAACACGGGATCAAAAGCACTTTCAAGGAAAGAAAAGAAACAAAGAGTTTACTGTGTTATGTCCATTCCACAATCTAACTAGGTTGAAGAAGCAACAATAGAATGAAATCAAGATCAAAAGATATGCAAGATCATTCAACTATAAAACGAACTCACTGCACAAGAAAAATCCATGTGGAAAAATGATTTGTTGTGGTACCAAGATTGTCTATATTTATGTAAGAATGCCTACCACAAACAAAAGGTCATTTTGGAATTGCACGCTTCTCATACAGTTGGACATTCAAAGTTCTTGAAAACACTATATGGTATCACATGCACTTTCAAGGAAAGAAAAGAAACAAAGAGTTTACTATGTGTTATTTCCATTTCCACAATCTAACTAGGTGGAAGAAGCAACAATAGAAAGAAATCAAGATCAAAAGATATGCAAGGTCATTCAACTATAAGACAAACTCACTACATTAGAAAAGTCCATGTGCAAAAATGATTTGTTGTGGTAACAAGATCGTCTATATTTATGTAAGAATGCCTAACACAAACAAAAGGTCATTTTGGAATTGCGCACTTCTCCTATAAGTGGACATTCAGAATTCTTGAAAATTTACCACAAGATCATAAAAGATTTTTTTCCTAGAAAGATAATAAAACTAGTGTCAGATGAATCTATGATTTAACAACAAAATAAGGGAGAGACAATCAAGAGCTTGAGTCTCCGACAACCATTAGTGATACCATGTCAACATTTGGAAGAGGATTCAGTGGATTTTATTACAAGGCTACCCAAATCTAAAGGAAAGAAAGTCATCATTGTAGTAGTTGATCGACTCACAAAGTATGCCCATATTTGCTCTTTTCCTCATCCTTTTAAAGCAAGTAGAGTGACCACAACATTCATAGAAACAATCCAAAAGCTACATGGAATCCCCAAAAGTATTGTAAGTGACAAAGATCCAATTTTTACTAGAAATTGTTGCATTGAAATATTTTCTTGTTTGGGTACTCAATTGGCTCATAGCTCATCTTATCACCCTCAATCTAATGAGCAAACTAAGATGATGAATAAATATCTAGAAGGATGTCTCCATCGCTTTGCATTTGTAAATAAACACAATGGATCAAGTGGTTTCCCTTGGCAAAATTGTGTTACAACAATGTTCCCATTTATTGCACTTTATGGATATCATATTCCATCAATCACCCTTGAAATGGAACATGAAGATTCGAGCAATGGAGAACATAGAGCACCAAAAAGAGGTCCTCAAAATATTAAAGGACAACTTGGTCATAGCACATAATAAGAATGAAACATAAGCATGTCAACATCATAACAAAAGGGAATTTGAAGTGACAGATTTGGTTTTTTGAAGCTACAACCATACAAATAGATGTCTCTCAAGCAACAAAAGGACAATAAATAAGCACTCACACATTATGGTCCCTATAAGATATACGATTGGAAGTACGACATACGAATTGGATTTGCTTCCATCTTCACATGTACATCCAGTCTTTTATGTTTTCTGCTTAAAGAATGTAATCAGTGGCAAGATCCCAATTCAAACTATTTTACCAAAGATAATGAAAAAGAGAAAATGATACTATAACCAAAAACAATCTTGGAAACAAAGATTTGAGCAACTACAAAAATCGAGCAATTATAGAGTACCTCATCAACTGGAAGAACCTACCAATGGAAGACACAACATGGGAAGATGATTTTTTCATGCAAAAATACCCACAACTAAGTAAGCATTGAAGGGGAGGGGCATGTTAAGCCCTATACAAAGCCTCATATTCAGCTTAAAGTACAATGTAAAGCCCTAGATATTGAGTTATATTTCTATTGTTATATTAATGTTGTCGACTAGACCCTTCAATTGTAATTGTACCACTTATCTCCTATATACAATAAGGAGACCTAGCTTTAGAATCATCTCATCTCATTCTTGTACATTTCTCTATTGTAAAATGACATTGCCCCCTCAAAGAGGCTTATATTTCATCCTTCTATCTATTTCTCAAGGCATGGAGCTTCTTCTCTTTCTATTTTCAGGTTATTTTAGTGTTTGTTCCCTAACAGATGAACTCGACAGCCTTAGGAGACGAGTGATGTTTTTCAAAACTAAGACCATCAATGAGGCTTATGTGGAGACACAACACCTTGAAGAAAATAAGAGCAAACAACAATTCTATGGGACAACATATAGATCTATAAGAACACCCAAAAAGAGAGCATATGAGGAAAAGAAAAGGCAAGAAGATAGCTACAATTCTATTGCAATCCATAACACTAACAAAAATTATAAGCACGGTAATGTTGATGGCGCACAATGTTCTATTGTTGGAAACAATAGCCTACGATGAGACCCAATTAGTCCAAATAACAACACATAAAGAAGAAGAAGAAGATTGTGGCTTCTTGAGGAAGGGTGGAAAAAGAGATGATTGAACACTTTCACATTAACATTCAACTAAATAAAGCCCAGGCAAACTATTTGTCTAATCCTAAACCACATTGAAATTAAATTTTCAACACTGCCAATTAGGAAGACTAAACGGAGCCATCCTCTTCCATGTTCATTACAATGGGTGAGACAAGATATGTAATTGGGGTCACAGATTAGTACAAGTTCATATTTTCTATTAATTCAAACTTATTGATGAAGTAGAAGCATATGTATTCCATTGGATGTTTGAGTAATTATGGGAAGTCCTCGTCTTCTTATTAAGAATGATATCCTAAAGTGGATGGATAATCAATACAAACTCATGAATAATGGGAAATCTTATGTTTTCCATGCACATAAAAGCAACAAAGCCCTCATCATTAAGTTCACACCATGCTAGGAGGAGGATGATTTATCAACACAAACAAGAAGTTTATATTGTTGTTTACAAGAGAAGTGGCAACCGGTATTACTAAATATTTGAAGGGATGTGATAACAAGAAGCAATAGGTGGAACAAATAGCTAGCCTTAAGTAGAATTTTTCATTATCAACTTTTGGTAAAAATTCAAAATTATATGTTGCATATATTAAAATTAGTTGAAAATAAGCCAACACGGATCCATCTTAACACCAAGTCTATCAAGCATCAAAAAAAAAAGAACAAATATGTCTAGGTACAAGCCTTCCTCGAGTTTTATTCCCCCAAAAATGCTTGCACCTACAAGGGTTTGATCTTTCTCGATGCTTGATAAATCTACAATTAATTTCATTATCAACTTTAGGTAAAAATTCAAAAATATATGTTGCATATATTAAAATTAGTTGAAAATAAGCCAACATGGATCCATCTTAACACCAAGTCTATCAAGCATCAAAAAAAAAAGAACAAATATGTCTAGGTACAAGCCTTCCTCGAGTTTTATTCCCCCAAAAATGCTTGCACCTACAAGGGTTTGATCCTTCTCGATGCTTGATAAATCTACAATTAAGAAGGATTTATGTTGTTTACTTGTATCAATTGGAAGGGGCATCGTACCAAACCACAATGGTATCATTCAATAAATAAACAGAGGGTAAATCAGCGAAATTTAGAGCATTCTTTAGCGTCCTATATTTACCAAACATTAAAATTGCACTTGGAGAATATAAGACAAACACTAGAATCTAAGAAAAACAATATAGGAAAAGACTAAAGTGCAGTGAAAGCATGCCACCATACGAAACACATAAAACATTGAAGACATTGACCAAGGAGCAAAAAGCTAATTAGGTGATCAAATAACCCACTTACCAGGAAAAGAGAAGAATATGAATGTGGAACAAATTGCAACATAGGAATATGGCACTATACCAAGATAACACATCAACTGGCATAGATAATAACCACAAACCAAACACTACCAACAATCAACAATGTTACCAAAACAATGAATGATGTTAATACCACAGGGATGCTATCACATCAACCTAGGGACTTGCACCTTAAACCCAGCTTTCAAATTGGAAATTATAAACCATTTGTTTCACAATGGTTATGAATGTCAAATTATTCACGACACACGCACATACAATTTAGAAGAGATGTGTTAATGTGAAACAAAATCACAATCCAAGGATATGCCACTATTGCAACATACCCTATAACAACACATAGTAACCACCACAAGCCAAAGACAGCCCAAGATGCAGGATGAAATCCCAAATCAGGACATGCCACTGTGGCAAGATAGTATGTAACACTGCATAAATAACAACCACAAGCCAATGATAACTCACAAGGAATGACACCCAAAAAAGCAGCAATGTTACCCACAAGGAATGACACCCAAAAAAGCAGCAATGTTAGTAGCGGAGTGAGGAAAGATGCTATGACGTCAACCTAGAGACTTACACCCCAAAGTTAGCTTCCTAATTTGAAAAAGTTTGAAAACTTTTAGTGGAGCTAATGCCATAATTGTCATGTAATGTAGGGTTATTCACAATACATACACCCAATGACAATGTCAAACATGCACTCAATTTACAAGAGTAGTATTAATGTGAAACAAAATCCCAACAAAGGAATATATCATTGTAGCATGTAGCAAGATACCAACTGTGGGGACATATATAACAACCATAACACCAAAACCGTAAGCAAAGGCAATGAGAACACATTTATTATTGTACATAACAAGGCACAAAAGTTATATCTAGCCAATACAAGAACCAACAAAAGTATTCAATCTGCCACCCACAAAGTTGCAGAATTCAAGCCACTCACTGTAAGCGGTAGTCAATTTTATTGAAAGGATTGATGTTGCAAACTTCCAACCCTGATTGGGTATCAATCAAAACTCTGACTTGTCAATGTGACATATCCCCAAAGTGCAATATCAGAGCTTAAGATAACTGACAGGTATATCAAGCTTGACTCGGTAGGACGAAACTTGCCTCAAGGTTTGCATGCCACCAGTCACACATAATTTCTGGTTTATAAAAATTATATGGTGACTTTAGAAAAAATTGTCAACAAAAGATGGGAAAAACTTTAAGAACCACATCATAGAACTCCCTTTGTTTGGAATTAGGATGCGCTTTAAAATAATTCAAGAGGGTTTCCGAATTGTTGGTATGGAGTAAAACAGTGGTTTAGAGTCAGAATTTGTTCCTATTATTGCTTTCGTGGAGAAGGAAACACTAATTGCAAGTATATCATGTTCATCAGACATTATCTGGTACCAAAAGAATATACTCTCTTTTAATATATGCTGATTGTAGAGCATTGAACAATGTCACCATCAAGTATATACATACACAGTTTCACATCTATCAGTTGGTATGATGAGCTCCATGATTGCAAATTTGCATCTTCATCCTTATATCTGACATACAGATTGAAATTTTACTTAATAGAAGAATTTCTACTCAGCCGTTACAAAATTAATTCTTCTATATTAAGCCATTGCAAAAATAGCAGTGCTGTACTGTTTCTGTTGCAATTTTTCTTTCATGGTAGTCCAGTTAGTAATAAGATTTGGAAGGGTGCTGTAGCTAACTACAGCAATATCTTTCAGAAAACAGACAGAAGGTGAATCAGCCTAAAATTTACTATTTAGGGCATTTTTCAGTGCCCTGTATTTTCCAAACACAAATTGCACTTCCAGAAAATAAGCCATACCTCCAAATCTAAGAAAATATGTCAACAGGCGAGACAGGAAAAGACTAGACTAAGCACAATGAAAACACCAAAAGAGCCGAACAAAGAGCTAATAATTAGATAATCAAAACAGATATTTACCATTAAGAGTGGAATATATTAATGTGGAAAATCACATATATAAGGCATAGCCAAGTATCACCCACAAGGCATGATGCCCAAACCACCAGCAATGTTAAGAACAAAATAAGGAAGGATGCTATCACATCAACCAAAGGACTTGCACCCCATACCCAGCTTCCAATTGAAAAAGCATTCAGTGCAAGGAATGTCTAATAAACCATCAACATCCTACAACTGTTAGGAATGTAAGATTATCCACAACACACACATCAATAGACGATGTTAACACACAAAATTTAGAAATAATAGCATTGATGTGGAACAAAATCCTAACATAGGAATATGCTGTTGAAGTTTGTAGCTATGGCCAATCTTCATAATTAACATTTTAGCCCTTGATATGTATGTAATGATAAATGCCAACCATGTTATTCATGTTGGCTCCAAAAAGAAATTTTTTGAATTTGTAAAACTCAGAAATTTGGCTCCAATTGTAAAGTCGGCCCTCCGTAAGTTCAGGTCGGCCTGTCCCTTTGGTCACACCCATTCACCCTCAGAAGACACTATATATACACCATTTCGTCCTCCTCCAAGAGACAGAAACTCAAACTTTCCTTGGCAAGCGAATAGGACTCTCTGAGGCAAGTGGTCTTTCTGTGGCAAATGAAGAAATCAAATCTGAGGCAAGTAAAGAAGACGAATCCGAGGCATATGATAGGACAAACCTGTGCAAAGTTTCTGGGTTTATCTGAAGCAGATCAGGGTTTTCTTGAGAGAAGAAGAGGACCAGACTTCAGCCCTAACAAAGCAGACTAGACCGAGTTTAATTGGACATCTTGGTGACTTGATCTATGGGCAGTGGACCAGGTTTGAGTCTTCACCTAGCTTTAGTATTGGTCAGTTTGACCTTGTACATGATTTGATGTAGCTCTATTGAACTAAATGATTTCTCTAAGAAGGGTTGCTGGGTTTTCCCCATGTGGGTTTTCCCAGGGTAAATTATTGTGTTCTTGTGTGACTGTCTCTTAATGATCCTATTGCCATTTTTGTTTTTACTGTTAAGATTCTCTGTGCAATTACTTTATGATGAATGATAAATGCAAAAAAAGATCAACCTAAGATAAGATCATAAGAAGTAAATGTATGTTGACAGGATCCTTTAAAAATCAACATATGCCATTGCAGAAAGATAATGTGCGACATCACACACATAACAACCACAAAGCAAAGATGGCCTACAATGTAGAATGAAATCCAAACATAGAGGCATGCTACTAAAGCAAGATAGTATGTAACATCACGTAGACAACAACTTACAAGCCAACAATAGTCAAAAAGGAATGGCACCAAAACTACCGGTGATGTTAGAAGTAGAGAGAGAAAGGATGCTATCACATCAACCTAGAGAAGACTTACACCCCAGCACCAGCTTCTAGATTTGAAAAGTTTCAAGCGCAGGTCCCTACAAATACTATGTATGTGGGATTATTCACAACACCAACAATTTAGAGGACTATTAATGTGGAAGAAAATCCAAAATATAGGGATATGCCACTGTATCAAGATCCAGTAACATCACATATATAACCACCACAAACCAAAGACAACAAAGAAGGCATGATACAGAAACCACCAGCAATGTACACCATGGTGAGGGAGGATGCTCAGGACTTGCACCCCAAAGCCAGCTCCAGATTGACAAAGCTTTTGGTACTGGCAATTCTTTATAAAGTTTTGGTACTGGTAATGCTTTATAGATTTTAGTATAGAGTTTGGTGTCAAAATTCGGTCACAAAAACCAAAGGGTAAAGCTTTAAAGGTGGCCCTCACTCTCAGAACAAAGGGTAAAGCAAAGCATTGATATATCTGCCCCGGAGTACATGGAGACATCAGAAACTGTTAGCGCTGTTATGGTGGGATACATAAACCACAATTGCATATGCTCAAATAAGCAGAATACTACCAGAATGTAATGCACATCACATACACAGACTGCTAGTTCTAAGAATAACTGCAATATAGGCACAGATAACTGTTAACCCCTATATCTGCACGCAAAACAGAGAAAGCCAGATCAGTTTTAACTTTTTCCCAGTTTTGAAACTGTGAAGAAATTTTGCGCACACTTCCCAAGGAATATCTTGCCCACTAGAAACTATCTTCTAGCAACATGATGGGAACAGATTTCAAGTACTTTTCAGCCAAGAAAGGGCCAACTGTTTGATGTTAACAGCAGCAGATTGAGGGTGTTTTCTTCACACACATCTCAGCACTACAGGAACCAGCCACTACAACAGCAATAGTAGAGAACCTTTCTGAGAGATATAGCAGCAAATTAACATGGAGCAGCGCACACCCGTTGTAGTATATTCAAATTTCAGAGCATATTATTCCCTTTTTCTAACAGTAGTTATGAGTCATGACAATGGCAGGGTGCAGATCCCAATGCAAAATCCAGAAACTTGACAGCAACTATGACAGGAAGGGGGGACTGTTCCAAGAGCTATTTTTGGACCCGTTTCATGTGCAGGATAGCAGCAACTTTTTAGTTACAGTTACATCTATCCTAATTGCCATTATGGAAACTAATTTGACAACAGCAAACCACCTCCCTTACAGTATATAGCCTCCTTTCCTTAGTCCAGCTCAGAAACTTGCATTTTAAGTTGTAACCTTCTGGATCATTCAATAAGAGCAGGTGGGCAGTAGGATCAGGTTTTATCAGTTGTTCTTGGCCCTCTCCCATCTCCTTCCATCTTTTCTCCCCTTCTGCTTCTTAACGTTGTGAAGAATTTATAGCAGCATCAAAAAGTGATTATCAGAATTTCAAGCGTTGATGACACAAATGAATTCTTTTGATTATCAATATCCTTTCCTGTCGAGTTGATCTGTAAACTACCAAGGATATTCCACTGGAAAGTTTGTCACAACAGATACGATAAAATAAACTGAAATCTATACACTATTAAGGTTAGATTCCATCATTCCAGGTTTGTTAATTATTGATTTTCTGCTTATGCATGAAATGGATCAAACGCAGAAAACAAAGAACAACAAATACCATGACACACCAACCACAATGAACACAAATATTTGCTCTGGGAAATCCTTACAAGATAAAAACCCAGTTGGAAGGTGAAGGTGCTCTGCTCTCTTTTGTCTAATATGGAAATAATGCAAGTACAAAGGAGAAATCACTCTCTATAGAGTTCCCTGAGACCAGTGGCCTATTAAGCTACTACGAAACAGTAATTCCCTCTGTTATGCTCTCTCACTCCCATTCCCAGTTGCTATGCTCTACTATGGAATAAAATACAATAGAATAAAATGAACCCCATTCCCCTCCTAGTGGCCTGGTTTTAACACAGCCTGGTAGCCAACTAGGGGTAAGGTTTGACTCCTTCAACTCTCAACTAGAGTTACAACTGATTCTTCTAGAGTCTTCTTCATAGTCCACACCGAGCCCCCTTTGCATGAGTAACAAAGGCTGATGTGGCTTCCTCTCGAACCATGGTGATCAATCACAATTGGCCAACTTGCAAGAGGCATAACCTTCGCATACAATCTCCAATTGACGTGATCCTTGCATCATTGGAAAGGTCTTTGAGTGTAGAATAGCGACACAGAGTCGAACGCTTACATGGAAGAGTTTTGACTCCCAAAAATGCTGTTTAAAGCCTCAAAATGGCTCCGGAAGGTTTCAAACCCCAATTCTCCAAATTGGGATCTACTTGTAAAAATGACCCTAAAGCTGATTCCTCCATTTTTTTCCACTCTGAAAGCATCGAGATAAATGACAAATAATATAATGATCCAATCCAAATCAGGAGAGTTGTTTATATAATGTAATTCGTTCAATTTGCTTTCAAACTAACTTTGCAGCTTTGCTCTTTTAATAGTAAATCCTTCAGCCAGGGCCGCAGAATGATCTTGCCAATTCTCTTCACTAGATGCTTTGTTCTTTTCGATTTGCAGTTCTAACTCTTTTATTCTGTGCAACTTATCCTGATAAGTTGTTCCAAGTTCACTGACATGATATTGTTGATTGCTAACAAACACTCAAGGGCCTGTGAAGATTCTTCAATTTTTTTGTCTCGCATCTCCACTTGGCTGCCAGCTATGTTCAGGTATTGTTTTAAGTGTGTCAAGATTTCTCTTCTTAGTCCTTCTTACAACCAACTTTGTCTGTCTATTGAAATAATACTCAGTTAAAGATGTATTAGTTTCAGAAACTGGTTCCATTTCAGTGACAGGTTTAAAAAGAGATGAACTTTGAGGAATTTTTATGGAGATGGGTGTCATAGAAACTGTGTGGGATGTTTCTGCTATTGAAATTTTACTGGTTTTAATGTGTTGTTCAATTTACTGTGTCTCTTCATTAAGGCTCTCTATGACTGTAGAATGAACAGTATCATGTTCATCCTTTTTATCAATTTTCGTTTCTTCAGAATCTTCAGCATGTTTTTTAGATTGTTTGTCTTTTTGGTTGGTTTCCTCAGGAGAATCAAGGACAATAATGTCTTTGGGAAAGAGACTCGGTTTCGTTGCTTTCTCCTCTGCTTGTTGTTCCTGGTGCATGCTCTCTTCAATGATCAATCATCTGATCTTGTTGTTGTTGTTGTTTTACATTCACATCTTCGCCTCCCACTATACTACCTGATTGCTGGACTGTAACAGAAACATCAGGTATAGTTCACTATCTCATAGTTGCTGGACTGTAACAGAAACTATCTCATATAATAACTATTGCTAGTCAACAAGAAATAGTTATTTTTGTTATTATAGTGCTTATCAAGAAATCAGCCATGTTAAGCCTTCCTTTGATTGTTCCAATCATGATGAGGAAGAAGTGGATAAGAGGTTTTATGAGACTCATATCTCTGATTTTTGGTACCTTTGGGCACTATTTAGGACACCAATGACAAGAGGAAAAGTCAAGTTTACATCTTGATTCATTGACTCTTTTTAGTAGTGATTGCAGATCTAACGAGGATGTGCAACTAGTGCATAAAAATTCAAATCAGCCTGAGTACCCAGTACCCTTTCATGTACCAAAGTCACTTCATGAAGAGCATTCCACAGAGGTTATGTTACGCCGAGAAGGCATTTCAACTTGGTAATGGTTTCTCAATCCAATCCCATTTCAGTATCTACTTTTGAGACTAGCCACATCCCAGATTCAGGATGTTATGTTGACCCCATCAATGTACATGCCACACCTACCTTGATGCTTAACAAAAGACTCTTGAATTTCATCTTTTCTTTCTAACCCATGATCATCTCAGTCATAAATTGTGAACAATTGACATTTGCCCCATCTAATCATTGGATATGCAGTCGAATAACATAGATCAAATACACTGCATCCCTGGTTATGCTGGAGTTTTCATTACTTTATTGGATCTTGTTGGATCATCTAGTTGCATGCCCGGTTGTATTGGCATTTTGTTTAAGTTGAATTATCTTGTCATATGTATCGACTTCATCATTGGTTTCATTAGTTTTATGACTATGTTGCTTAGTTAGTCACAAAGTCTTAGGTTTAAATTTGGTTCCTTTTCGTTCAAGTTTGATTTTCAAAAAGTGTACCTGGACATAATAGGTTACTAGGGATGCTCTCTCCAAGTTGGAGGCACTATTAATCCCTCGATCTACACACGAGACAAAGAAAGCCAAATCAAACTTTTCCGATTTTTGTTTCTGTGTGACAAAAAATTTCATGAAGCTTTTACTGCACATGTCCCAAGGAATATGTTACCCAATGTAAATAAACTTTTGGATATCTTCTAGCAGCATGACTGGCGCAAATTTTGAGCAGTACTTTTCAACCATTAGAAGGAACACTGTTTGACGTTAATGGCAGCAGATTAAGGGCGCTTTCTTCACACAGAACTCAACAGCCACAACAGCAATAAAGAGGTTCTTTTCTAAGGAACATAACAGCAATAAGGTACTGCTTATATGCTTTAGTTACTCGTGTTCTATGAAGAGATATAGCAGCAAATTAATATGGACAAGGGTGCACTTGTTGTTAGCATATTCAAGGAATCTAATTCCCCTTTTCTGACAGTAGTTATGACAGCTGCAGAGCACAGATTTCAAGGCAGAAGGATGAAAGATTTGGCAGTTGAATTGACAACAATTATGACAGCAGGAGTGCTTTGTTCCAGGGGCTATTTTTGAACATGTTTCATGTGCAAGATAGCGACATATTTTTAGGAATAGTTACACCTATCCTCACAGCTGTTATGGCAGCTGATTTAACAGCAGCAGGGTGCCTCCCATAAAAGCTATTATCAATCCCCTTTCCTCACTCTTTAGGAACTTGCATTGTAACCTCCTTGCTCATTCTACAGGAGCTGGTGGAGGGTAGGATCATTTTTTATCAGTTGTTCTTGGCCCTTCCCCATCTCCTTCCATCTTTTCTCCCCTTTTCTTTCTTGTATATGTGAGGAATTTCCAGCAGCATTGGAGAGTAGTTGTAGTTTCAAGAGTCGATGATGCATATTACTCCTTTTGGCTAACAATGATTATTTCGGGTCGAGTGTTGTTTGTATGATGGTTTCTAGCTGTTGACTGTTATTCTGATAAGCTTCAACTAAGCTATCTTGCAGAACTTCTCTTTTTCCTTCTCTACTCACCCAACAGGATAAGGCACCAGTCCTTTTATTTTTTCGCTTAATCGATTTCCCCTTCAAATCCATTTCTATGGATACCCCCCCAACACCTCGGTGGCTACCACGCACTAGCCCAAACTGAAACAAGTCCAACTAAGGTGACAGTGGGTTGGCCTTCTACTTGTTTCCCTTGAGGGTTTCCTCAGTGATCCTTTGATCCTTTGCCAAATCACTGCAGACATTTTCAAGAGCTAACAATTTTGGTGTCATTGTCGGGGAACAAGCCAAGGTTCCCGAGATTCATAGCTAGGGACTACACAACATTTTGGTAAATATATTTTTGTTCTAAAGAATATCACTCACCTAGCCAGTCCACTGGATTTCGATTCTAGTTTTGTTTGACAATAACCATTGCACAATGTGTATAGTGAGATAGTTAGCAACAAGGGACAGATTCAAAGATAGAAATATCCATTTGCAATTACAGTTGACTCACATATGTCAAAGGAAAAATGAATCGCTCAAAAGGTATAATATTTTATTCAGCAGAATCAACATGTGGGTTCATCCAGCTTTCAAACTCCTTGACCATGCGGATTTACAGATGTGTTTTCAGGTTCTCCATCCAATCTACCTTTCCTATATGAGGGAGCTTCTACTATTGCCCCCTTTCTTCCCAACTCCCAATCTGTTTCTAAAGCCTCAGAGTGGTTATATTTACTACTGCTGGGCTACGGTGGCAATGTGGCCTCTCTTGCATGGAAAAGAAGATAGATGCATCACAAGGTTACTATTTATTTTGCCATTTAGTATATTTTGTCACTTAGTGTACTTTGCCGTATTGGAATTATAATTAAAGAGCTTGTGGCAAGACCTAAGTTACATGACACAAGGACATGGGACATGGAGGACACTTAAATACGAGTATTCAACACGAGACACGGCGGCCCTGGAAACAAGACAAGGGGGACACGTATATATATATATATATATATATATATATATATATATATATAAAAATTATTGAAATATAGCGCATGATCCATATTTTTTAGAAATTAGAGCATTAAATTAAAAAATTATTGAAATATAGCACATGATCCATATTTTTTTAGAAATTATAACATCTACAAATATGAATCATGATGGTATCTATTTAATAATTTACTAATTTAGTATTTACAATTTTACAATTTTAGAACTAATTAGATTATTAATTTACAACAACAATGATGTTCACAGTTCAATGTTCATCGTTCATGTTATTAACAATTGTTCAAGAACATAAGGAACTGAAAATTTAGAAATATCATGATTGATAAAATAAAACTAAAAGAAGTAGAACTTAGATATTAAAACAGTAAAACCATAAATTGCAGAATTTTCATTAAGTCATCAAAATCAAAATGTATTACATAGACACTGAGGGAATGGCACCGGAAAATACAAAATAGGTAGGAATATACCAGCTCGTCAGTGGCACTGGTCATGACTCACTAGCTCACGAACAGACGCGAAATTGATAGAAAAATGAAAAAAAAAATCAAGATGTGGCATTTTTTTCCATTGGAATTTTAGTGGGATATGCGTCCTAAAATCTAGACACGTTAGGGCACATGCATGACACGGCCCAAACACATGTCCTAATCTTAGGATACGTTTTATGGGTCGTGTTGTGTCCAACATGCAGGATACGGAAGACGGGACCCCTAAGGGCTGTGTCCTGACTTAGGGTCGGACAAGTTATAATGTGCTAAAAATATATCATTAGTTTAATATGTTATACAAGGGTATAATTAAGTTATTGTGTCATGTTAGAAGGTAATGATTAGGAAGCCTTGACTAGTTGGGCCCTTAGGTATTGAGGCAGTTGTTTGCAACTGCTATGTGTATCTGATCTCCTTACATATAAAGAGGCCCCCCAACCTTATACCTTTATTGTATTGATCAACTTATACATACGTAACTATTGTGCCTATTAATAAGATTTGTCATCCTTCAAACTCTCATATATATTGCTTTACGTGCTCTTCCATTTATCTAAGTCGTGTGTATATACATATTGTATTTACTTTGTTTTTGCCATTACTCCAAACTCAACCATGGGGAAAATCTATGCTTATACTCCCAGATGTAGAGATTGAAATGGAATTCCCAATTCTGGTTGGTGATAGTAGTTAGGAGCAAAAAAAATATATGGGGGTTATACCTTGAGTAGAGATGGGATGTTTAGTTATCTCATCCAAAATTTACTCACAAGGCTTCATGATGATTAGAGGACATTAGACATTTCTAGAGAACACAAGACTGAATAAGTATATGGAAGACTACCTCCTTGATGGTACCACACACATCCACGAGGCTTTTGAGGAGTTCACATTCTTAGCAATGTTCAATTGCCCTAATGTACAAGACCAATCTTTCATCACCAAGCTTTTTTAGGTACCCTCGAGTGTTAGGAAAGTCTTGGCAGATCATTTCCAACTCATTTAACCCTAGACTCCCTAATATAGGCATTGTCAAGAAGTGCATCTCCTTCTTTACAGTAAGAGGTATAACAAGGACATCTTCATCTTGCACCTTTGCTTCTAATGTGGTTATTGAGGCTCACTCTTCCCCCTCACATTCTACACCTATTTATGATGAGAAATCCTTTTGTCACGTCGTATCTATGATATGCTTTATGTTGTTTCTCTTATTCAATATTTTAGTTTAGTTTATTTATCACCAAGTTTATAAGAGTTACTTTGGCACTCCTAGTGTGTCACGACTTGATTTCATTTTTGAGTCCCACTGACCTATTTTTTTGTCATTCATGAACTTATTAAAACTAGCATAGATCCGTCTAAAACCTCTAATTAAAGAAACCAAGGAACAAATCTCTTCACGTTTAAAAGATCTAAGGTCAAGATCGATATATTATACTTTCTTATTCTTCTTATTATTATTACATTATAGATTTTTACATCATCATAATTAAGGGTTGCATGTTTCTTATTTTCTTTGTTATATTATCAACCTCATTGTTTTCTAGTGAGGTTTATATGCATTAAGAAACAAACATGACACATCCCATTTGCCTAGGCTATAGAGTGCGCTTCACTTCTCTAGATGAAAATATTCTTATCGCATCTTATCTTAGATGTGATCTTATATGTTAATACCAAAATCTTAGATGTGATCTTATATGTTAATACCAAAATCTAAAACGCAACTATCCTTATTGCATCTTATCTCTAATGTGATCTTATATGTTGATACCAAAATCAAAGCACAAATAGGGGCTTGAGTAGTCTAGTGGTGTAAAGATCAATAGGAATTGCAACACAACAATGAGTGAAGGCCCCTATTGTTCAAGAATCTCAATGAAAAATTGTTATGGAGAATGTGTTAACGAGTTTAAGTAATGATTGGCAATAAACCTAGTGTCAAAATTGGGCCTCAACCAAAGGATAATGACAAGGAGGAAGCTTCTTTCCCAACTCAAAAGACTTGTAAAGGTAGAGTAGAAGTTAGTGTAGAGGCATTTTGATTCAACAAGGCCTATGAGAGGAGTAAAACGATCATGGACATGCATATCGCAAATGCACGAGGAGAAAGATGTTGAATACCAAGGAATAACCTTAGAGGACAACATGGATAGACTATAAATATATAATCTGAACTATATTGCACGGGGACCGATCCCCACCCTCCCATCCCCCAAAACAAAACAAAAAATGTATACCATGTGTTCTCATGTTCTAGGGACTTGTGGACCCTTCGGAAACGTCCCCAACCTGCTAGGGACTTCATCAAGGACTTGGGGACTTGTAAGTCATCTCCAAAATGTTTTGTGCAGATTTCAGGGATGTTCTAAACAAATTTCAGGGATGTTCTAGGTATATTTAAGGGGTCTTCCGAGCATATTTCAAGGATAATCTAGACACATATATCTTCAGTTTTGACAATCATGGACATTGATTAGGGGATAATATGATCATTTTTTTCATCCATTATTTTTATATTGCACTAAATCTAAATTTGTTGTATAAGTTGCATCTCAAAACATGGGTTTGTATGATGGGTCTCAATATGGGTTTATGGTGATTTAAATATTGTATTTTCAATGACAAAATTACAAACAAAGCCTCTATGTCAAGAAAATAGGAAATGCAACATTTAAAATTGTTGATCCTTGTGGTTATTGCTCTTGTTCTTCTCCTTTTTCGAGCCATCACAGTTTTTACATGTTGTACATGGGTTTCCAAGGGTCATTCAAGTCCAGTGCTTCCACCATCCCAACCTCAAGCATTGTGAAAACAATAAAATAGTAGTATCCCAGCCTTAAACATAGTGAAAGATGTTGAGAAATCTAGGAGCAACCAGATTAGGTGATTTCTCTTAAATTGATAATTGCTTGTGATATCTTATTACTCATCTTGATTAGTTTCTTCTTCAACTTGATTATTATTGTGTTCTTATCATCAAACAGCTACCCAAAAATAAAGAAAAATGAGACAAGGGGACAAAAGATATAGGCTATCAGCCAGGGCCAAAACCTCTCCTCTTGAAAGGAAAACCTGCAAGAACTCTTTTCTTCTTATAGAACTTCAAATGACGAATTCCAAGACCTATGACCCTTAACCAAAACCCCTCCAAGACCAAGTCAAACTTCTCTTTTGAAGAACTTTCTTCTAGCAAAGTCAACCCAAGTCAATCTAGCTTCACAACTGCTACAACTCTCTGCTTCGACCTCAACCTCGGTCCTGCAACTGGGACTGCAATTTTCGGCTACTGCAGAAACCCTAGGTTTTGCACGTGTGGAAGAATAAAGTGTTTTTACCCTCTTTTTCTCCTTCGCTTGGGATGGATTCTTCTCCTAGGAAACTCGGCTTAAAATGGAGACTTCCTGAGAGACAAATCTCAGCTTCCTTGTGTGATTGTAATTCGGTACTTCTGCAACAGAAGGCAACCCTAAATATCTCGCACGTGTGAGGTGAATAGCCCAAAAACAACCCTTAAAAACTTCGCTTTCCTCTTCCTTAGATTCTCCTTCCCTTCGCTAGATATCCTTTGCTCTTCTTGTGCTTCCACAAACTTCATTTATGTCCTATGCAAATGAGGTTGATTCCTATATATATAGTATTCTTGTTTCATCTTTAAGGTCGACTTGACAGTGTCCTTAAGTTGACTTGTCTTTTGTGAAGACCGACTTGTTGCTTGCACATTGACTAGGTCTTGGAGGGTCTTGGAGGGTCTTTGACTCTATTTCTAAATCAAATAAATTTTCTTTACAATATGTAACATGCCCAAAAGGGTCTTCCATACATGATAAAGACTCAATTGACTTGTAGATTCAATGACCAACCCTAGAAGCACACAATGGGTGCTTGACCTAAAAACAAATTTCCCCTGAGCATGAAACCCATGCCTTAAGAATGACAATAATAAATTTATTTTTCTCTTTACATCAAATACATAAAATCATGATTACATGTGTCATTATGAAGACCAAACCTAGTTACATATTTCAACACTCCCTCTTAACTAGGGAGGTATTCATAATCCATACAAGGTACTTGGACATTCTCAAACTGAAGAATTCTCATAAGAAGAGTCAGATTGGTAAGCCATCTCATAAGCTACTTCCTTAGCTTATGCCAGAGCAACTCATCATACCAACCAAAATCGTCACATAGCAAGACCTTGACTAATAACTCTATCTCTCCACAAGATCAAAGCACAATGCTAGCAAGACCAATGATTGACAGACACCATCATCATTGTCTCTCAAGGCACATACCCCAGCCAGGTGTTCACAGGGTATGTCCTTTTAGGACCATTCATATCATGGAATAACACATCCTCAAGGAATTTCCTCTTCGACTACTCTTACATCTTAGATGCCCTACCACATCCTCAAAGAGTATCGGAACCAATCGCAAATGCTTAACCAATCCTCCATTCTTTCTTCACAATATGCAGACAAGAATGGCGTGTCTATCTTCCCTCTCAATTAGGGAAGATATAGTCATCCCTATAAAATGAATATATCCAAGCTCCCTCTTATCCAGGGACTTGTCGAAGCTCCCTCTTATCCAGGGACTTGTCCAAGCTCCCTCTTAACTAAGGACTTGATTCCAAGCTCCCTCTTAACTAGGGACTTGTTTCCAACAACATCTCTGTGCTCTTTGGTGGAGATCATGGTACCTTCAACTGCTTGTAGAACTCATCCTTTCGATGTCATGATTTCATCTTCATCATTATGGAGCCTTTATCTTCTAGGTTTTCTTCATAGGGCATCGGCCATCCATCACTTTCCTTCATGAACCATATCAATCATGTCATCCTTTTCTTTATCAGAAAGTGATCTTCTAGTCCACACTTGGCTTTTCTTCATCTAACTACCTTTACCAAGTCATGTTACTTTCAGGATCTTTCATCCATTCTTGGTCGTGGGTGATATCTACAACTCTCTTTCGGTAGCCATGTTTCAACCCAACCAAATGTTGTTCAAAAATCAAAATGAACATCAAATCAAAGTTAAACTTTTATGATGGCCTTTCATCATGACATCTGCATGCTTGCAACATCAACATCTTGCACATTCATAAACACATCTCCAAAATATTCAATGTCAAGGGTCTCCTTCCTTTACAGACTTTATTTCAGTCTTCATGCCTTCTCCATGGAGATGTCTTGGCCAATTCTTTTAGTTATCGAATGTTGATCACTTATCTTATCTTATAGTTGCATTTCTCACGAACTTCTCTTCCTTTCTTCACATATTGTTCTCGGGAACTTCCATACATAGTTCCTTTGTCTTTGTCAACCACCTCATATTCCATATGAGGACATATTATGTTGATTTCATCTTTTAAATATGTCGACTAGTTCAAAACATATGCCTTCATGCATCTTTCCAAAGGAAGAGATTCTTATTCTTCGATCATGTTCATGAGTTAGAGCATTTACCCATGTTATCTACAACTATATGATGACATGACTTAATCTATCAAATATATGCATACCTCTTTTCTCCTTTTGGTCATCTAGACTTCCTTTGACAACATCCTTTCCTAGCTTTGAAAGTTTTTTAGCCATTTTGACATGTTGCACGCATACCATCATCCTTCTAAACAATGCATTTCACACAAGGTGGAATGATCAGCGAAACACTTGCTTCTTCCAAGTAAAGGTGAACCTTCTAATGAAGATTCCAACAAAGGATCTTGATTATCCTCATACTGCAAATGCTCCTTTCTAATGATGATGATGTATGATGAATTATTTTTATCTTCTATCATGCTAGATGACTTTCTTTCAGCCATATATACTACTCATGCTTTCAATGAGGTTACCAAGAGCTACTTCCTTTCTATGATGATTGATACATCCATGTAGACTTCTACTTCAGCGATTTCAAGCTTCTATAATGATATCATGAGCTCTTGCTTTAATCATATACTTCTAATATGATGCCATTTTCTAACATGATGCATCCTATCATAGTTACAACGCTTCCCATCTAATAGCAATGTTTAACCATAGTAGAGGTCATTTAACCATAGTAGAGAGACCTTGATAGTGAAGATCTATCCCTTCTTTCTTTTTCTTCTCATCGAGTTCTTCTACTTTGGTGATATGGGCTTCAATTCTTTCTTTCCTTTTCTTGTTGTCCTTCTTGAGTTTCGGACAATCTCTCTTGAAATGCCCATATTCCTGACAGCCATAGCATTGGATCTTTGACATATCAATCTTCTTCTTTTTCTGAGGACCAAACTTCCCAAACTTTCCTTTTCTCCTAGCCATGGCAGTAAATGCTTGAACTTGTTCGCTTGGTCCTACATCGCTTTTTGCCTTCAACCTAGTTTCTTCAATCTTACACAATGACCATAGTTCACTAAATGGGGTAGCTTCCTTCTTTCCATAGATACTTGATACAAAGTTGCCCAATCAGGTAGTGCATTGAGCACCACGATGCACCACGGTGGTCATCACTTTGTCGAACATTATTTCCCCCAACTCTTGCAGTTGGTCTCGTATTTGTGACACCCTCATAAGATATGAGGCTATCCCTTCTTCCTTTGATACCTTCATCTTATATAGCTCGGTTCTCAAAGATATCACTTCTCCTACAGTGCTTACGAGAATAATTCTACCAGTTTGTCATAGATGTCATTTGAATTTTCCAATTTTGCTACATACGGGATGAGAGAGTCTCCTTGATTGATTCGATAAGGATTCTTTGAGCCCTTATTTCCCATTTCATATACTTCGCTAGAGCTTGAGCTTCTTCCTTTGGTGGTACAATTATTGAACCCTTTACATGTCTAATGACTTCAATTTCTATAAGGATCAAATTTGTCCTCTTCTTTCATGCAAGGAAATTTGATGACCCGACCAACTTACTGCTCTCCTTGTAGAATGAAGTGATTTTAATAGTAGATTCAGACATAAATATAAAGGTACTTACTTGTCAAGTGAAGATTTTTATTGATAATGATATCTTCAACTTGATGCCTTTCTTGTTTTGATGATAGTTGATGATGAAAGTTTCCTTGAAGATATCATTTTTCCAATATGCCCGTGATGTAGATCCCCTTGATTCTTTTGATGATGATAGCAACGCTTCTTCCTACTTCCCTTTGATGTAGAGACTTCAAGATGCTTCAATGTGCAATCTTTCATTCTTTGAGTGGAGGTGGGGTCCTTGAGGTCTTCTTCCCCTTGAGATGATTATTGTAAAATGTGAGGGCTTCCCAAGAACGCTTCAAGTGTGGAACTCTTCTTTGGATGAGCTAGGGTTTTAAGGTCTTCTATGATATTCCTTAGTTTTCTCGGCCCTTATGAATCCCTTCTTGATGGTTTGATGTCCTCTTTAATGTATTGACTTTTCTCGATACTCCTTTTGATGGTCCTTTTTCACGCTGCCTTTCCTTGTCTTGTCACCTTAGCTCTCAAACCACGTTCAGAAATCTAGGGGCAGCTAAATTAGGTGATTTCTCTTAAATTAATAACTGCTTGTGATATTTTATTACTTATCTTGATTAGTTTCTTCTTCAACTTGGTTATTATTATGTTCTTATCATTAAACAGCTACCAAATAATACGAACAATGAGATAAGGGGACACAAGATATAGGCTATCAATCAGGGCCAAAACCTCCCTACAAGAACTCTTCTCTTCTTATAAAACTTCAAATGATGAATTCCAAGACCTGTGACCCTTGACCTAAACCCCTCCAAGACCAAGTCAAACTTCTCTTTTGTAGAACTTTCTTCCAGCAAATTCAACCCAAGTCAATCTAGCTTCACAATTGTTGCAACTCTCTGGTTCAACCTCAATTTTGGACCTGCAACTAGGACTGCAATTTTCGGCTACTGCAAAAACCCTAGTTTTTGCACGTGTGGAAGAATAAGGTGTTTTTACCCTCTTTTTCTCCTTCGCTTGGGATGGCTTCTTCTCCTAGGAAACTCGGCTTGCAATGGAGACTTCTTGAGAGACAAATCTTAGCTTCCTTGTGTGACTGTAATTTGGTACTTCTACAATAGAAGGTAGCCCTAAATATCTCACACGTGTGAGGTGAATAGACCAAAAACAACCCTTAAAAACTTCACTTTCCTCTTCCTTAGATTCTCCTTCCCTTTGCTAGATATCCTTTGCTCTTCTTATGCTTCCACGAACTTCATTTATGTCCTATGCAAATGAGGTCGAGTCATATATATATATAGTCTTTTTGTTGCCTCTTGAAGGCCGACTTGACATTGTCCTTAAGCCAACTTGTCTTTTGTCAAGGCCGACTTGTTGCTTGCACATTGACTAGGTCTTTGAGGGTCTTTGACTCAATTTTTAACTCAAATAAATTTTCTTTATAATAAAGAACATGCCCAAAAGGGTCTTCCATACATGACAAAAACACAATTGACTTGTAGACCCAATGACAAGCCCTAGAAGCACACAATGGGTGCTTGATCTAAAAATAAATTTCCCTTGAGCATGAAACCCATGCCTCAAAAATGACAATAATAAATTTATTTTTCTCTTTACATCAAATACATGAAATCATGATTACATATGTCATTATGAAGATTGAACCTAGTTACATATTTCCACAAAAACAATAAGATAGTAGTGACTTGGATTGGGTACTAAATGTTTGAATAAATTCCTATTCAATCACCTTCTTAATCTAAAATATGAATCTAATCTCTTTACAAAACCAAAGTATTTTATAGTGGTTTTCAACGCAAGTGTAAAAGCTCAGCTTCCAAAACTTCTTGAGAAGGGAACACCTTTTATGTTTTAACATAATCATCATTAACAAGAAATATGAGGAAAAAGAGTTGCTATAGAGACAATTCTCTATCTCATAGACCCTTCATGGACCTTATTGCAAAATGAAAAATAGTTACACTTAAGTTTCCTAAAGCTAAACTGCATTTTGCTCATGTGTAGTGACCAATAATAGAATGTCACTCAACCCTTTTTTAAATTGCTCAAGTGTGTGAAATGGTTTTTCATAATATTCTATAGTATAGCTTGTTCTATTTACAAGCCTGAAGCAACTACAAATATATATATATATATATATATATATATATACTAGTGCAACATAGAATTTGAAGCTTATAGAAGTTATTGAGATTGTGAGGATGCCTATTAAGAAGCATGTTGTGATAAGAAAATCTTGCAAGATTGGTTGGAAAATTGCTTCTCAAGTTTGATAAACTCAAGCTAGATGCATAGACATTGTTGAAAAATGTGTAACTAGGTTTGGTCGTCATAAGAACGAAATGTATTCTTTGTAAATTATAAAATGAAAAGAAATTATTATTATTGGAGTATGGATTTCATGCTCAAGTTCTTTTATTTTATAGGTCAAGCACCCATTGAGTGCTTATAGGGTTTGTCCTAGGTTTAAGAGTCATTGTCATATATTGAAGACCCTATGGGCACATTGTATCTTGTAAAGAAAAAATTATTTTGCCTTGAAAGTGTCGAAATGCCTCCAAGATCAAGTCGGCCTAAACGCTGTCAAGTTAGCCTACATGAAGAGCCACATCTACCCTTGAAGAAGCCTATATATAGAGGAGCTCATCCTCCATTTGACTCACTCACTCACATCTCTTTCTATGCGAAGAAGAGGACTAAGAAAGGTCAAAAAGGAAGAGCGAAGAAGAGGTCGAAGAAGATCGAAGTTCTTGGGCTAGTTATCTCTCTCCCACGTGCCAGTCGAAGTTAGGCTTTCTACACTAGGGCTATCTTTGGTTCGATCTTGAAGGAAAGGGGAAAAGGAAGTCAAGCGAAGGGAAGAGAAAGCTATATGAAGGAAATCGAAGTCTCTAAGACAAGCAGAAACAGTTGTCGAGAGATAGAATTTTGGATCTGCAATAGGAGGTTGAAGTTCTTGCAATAGGACGTCAAGTTGATCTTGATCTTTGAGGGTATTTCTCTAAGTCACTAGGTCATGGTATTCGCCAATTGAAGGATCTATAAAAAGAGAAAAGATTTAAGGGTTTTCCCCTCAAGAGGAGGGGTTTTGGCCTGGCTTGCAGCCTATATATTGTGTCATTGTTCTTATTGTTTTGGTAGTTGTTTGATGTATCTCACACTATAATAATAAGGAACAAAGCTAATAAGGTAAACGGTAACACAAATAATTATCAAGTTAAAGAGAATTAACATAGTCACTGCCCTATTGAATTCTCAACATGGTATCAAAGCTAAGGTTATCTAAGGGCATCATGAAGATCTCCTCTACAGTGAAGAAGTTCATCAAGAAGATTGCAAGCCATCTCAAGAAAGGTATCAAGGAAGCATGGAGTTTCTTATCTTCTTCAAAGAAGGTATCAGTCAAAGAAACGAATGAAGGTCTCTTCTCAGCTCTCACTGGCACATTCCAAGATGAAGATATTTGGGTAATTGATGATGGTGCATCAAGTCACATCACTGGCCATTCCAATCGATTGAAGACCTTATTAAAAGGAAAATCCGCTTATTCAGTAGAACTTGGAGATAACAAGAGCTATCCCATAAAAGGTATTGGATTAACCTCCATAAAGCTGGAAGACAAAAGCAACATTCAACTCAACAACATTCTATTCTTTCCAGGTTTGCACAAGAACTTACTTTCCATTTCAAGTCAAGAAGATAAGGGTGATAGAGTAGCCTTCATTGATGGAAAGGTCATTGTATGGGGTAAAGACTCAAGTATAGATCAAGCTAAAGTCATTGGCATTCGACAAGGAAGACTCTACAGACTGATATCTCTTGTGGCTCAAGCCCTAATTCACATTGAAATAAGCCCATGAGAACTCTGGCATAGAAGATTTGGTGACCTACATTTCAAGATCCTTCCAACTCTAAGTTCCATAGTAGATGGAATACCTGATCTAAAGGAAGATCGTGGAGTATGTAAGGGATGTGCATTGGGTAAGAATACCAAGAGACCATTTGGAAGCAGTGTTCCACGGTCAAAAGAAATCTTGGATCTCATTCACTCTGATGTATGTGGCCCTATGACTCCTAAATCACTTGGAGGTCATCTCTATATTATGTCACATTTATAGATGATCATTCAAGAGAGATCTGGCTTTACTTAATGAAAACCAAAAACGAAATATTTACAAAATTTCAAGAATTCAAAGCTGAAGTGGAGAACCTTACAGAAAGAAGAATCAAGATACTAAGATCTGATAATGCAGGAGAATATACATCCAAAGAGATTATAGCATTTTGCAAGGAGTATGGGATTAAGAGGGATTTGATAGTCCCATATAAACCAAAACAAAATGGAGTTGCAGAACGGAAGAATAGATCCATTGAAGAAAATGTAAAAGCAATGTTACACGATCAGGATCTGCCTAAGTTTCTGTAGAGGGGAAGCCACAAAGACAGTTGTCTACATTTAGAATCGCAATCCCCATAGATCTCTAGACAACAAAACTCTGAAAGAAGTGTTCACTGGAAAGAGTCCATCTGTAGCTCATCTTCGTATCTTTGGGTGTCTTGTATATATCCATATACCAAAGGACAAAAGAAAGAAGTTGGATCCTTCCGGCATGAAGGGAATATTTGTTGGGTATAGCAACTCATTAAAAGCTTATAGAATCTACATGAAAGATGGACATCACATAGAAGTCAGTCGTGATGTCATATTTGATGAAAGCATAGCATTCAAGAAATCAAAGGAACTTTCCATAGACTTTGATGATGAAGAACTTCCAGTATTTGAGGAGGAAGTTGACAGGAAAGAAGAAGAATCACACCATGAAGAAGAAGGTCCTAGTGAGCCTGTTCAACCTATGGTCATCCCAAAAACAAGGAAAAGACCTAATTGGTTGAAATCCACACTACTTGATGCAAAAGGTCATGGGGCAACAAATGGATCATCTAGAGAAAACAAGAATCCCACGAGATATTTTGGGTATGTTGCATACATGACAAAACCAATAGAAGCAGAACCATCCACTTTTGAAGAGGATGTAAAGAATCAGAATGGAAAGACGCCATGAATGAAGAATATCAATCTATAATGAAGAATGGAGTTTGGGAGATCATACCTAGGCCTAAAGACAAATCTGTGGATACTTCCAAATGGATCTATAAGATCAAACATGTTGTTGATGGAAGCATAGAGAAGTATAAAGCAAGATTTGTGGCTAGGGGCTTCTCTCAACTTGAAGACATCAACTATGAAGAGACATTTGCTCCAATAGCAAGATATACAACGATTCAATCATTAGTCTCTCTAGCAGCATCGATGGGATGGAACATCCACCAAATGGATGTCAAGACTGCGTTTCTGAATGGCACAATAGATGAAGAAGTCTTTATAGAGCAACCCTTGGGATTTGAAGTTAGAGATAGGAAGGCATATGTTTGCATATGAAAGAAAGCATTATATGGCCTCAAGCAAACGCCAAGAGCATGGTATGCTAGAATGGATGCATACCTAAAAAGAATAGGCTTCACAAAAAGTTCTAGTAACTCGAACCTTTATATTAAGGTTGTATGCTAAGTCACCTAACACAGGGACACAAGACACGACGAATGCGGGGATTCGAGTATCAAATACGAACACATTGACCCCCCGGAACAAGACACGTTCGAATATATATCAAAAATTAGATATTTCTTACACAAATTCTCATTCATGATACAAATTCATTGATTCAAATTTCAAACATAGATCTTCATCTAGATGTAAGTTTTACAAAGTAACATTATGTATACAAATACAATTGTGACATAAATGATAAATCATAATACATATTCAATTCATCAATGATCCAATAGGAGAAAGACAAGATAGTACGATAAAGACACTGTAGTTTTCTCATTAAGCCATCAAAATCAAAATGTGTTACATAGGTAGTGCAATGCCAATGGCAAATAAAAATAGCAAAATACAAAACAACTACAAGTATACAAGCCTCAAGGCAGTGGGTAGCTCATGATTCATCAATCCTCATCATCAATATCAGCATCACTGTACTCATCATCATGGTCACCACTTTTCTCCTCTGCTGCATCCTCCTCCCCTGTATCCAAAATCATTGTTGCATCTGCTAGTGTGGAGGATGACCCCTCTACACTATCACCATCATCAAATGTGACAGGCTCTAGCATTGGATCATTGAGATCCAAGTTGGCTAATTCCAACTCAACACTGTTGTCCAGACCCATATCATCAGGAAAGACATCCCACATTTTTGTCTTTCCCTTCAACCACTCATCCCTCTGCCTGTAAATAAGACGAAGGTTGGTGTGCACATACACCATTGTCTCTGCCCTGGACTGCTCAAGTCTGCTCTTCTTGACAATATACAAATTCCCATATGTGCTCCAATTCCCCTCGCAACAAGAGGATGAAGTCACCTGAGAGAGGAGCCTCATAGCTAACTGCAGTAGAAAAGGGCTTATTTCCCAATGATTTGCACACCAAGAATAGGGCTTCTTAGCCCCTTGGTCTCTAATCAGATCATAATCAACCATTGCCAGTGGAAAACTCTGCAAAGGCATCCTCCACCTCATCAAGGGATGGTCTATCCTGAAAAACCCGCCTGAATGCATCTTTCCTCCCCTGTGAGATTTCACCATCCATGTGAGGAGGGAATCTGCAGAAAGGTCCACCATTCAGCCACTCATGGCTGTAGTATTTCAGGTTCAATGAGTGAGACAAACAATGTAAAGGTGTGCAATTCGTGTCCCATTTGCTGACAAGAATATCTTGTATGGTGGTGAAGAAGGCCTTTGATGATGTCTAATACTCAGGGCACTCACTCTGGAAAATAATGCTCCTCGCAGACTCAATCATGGAATCCCATCCCTCATAAACCTCTCCTACGATGGGTTGGTCTGTATCTGCAAATCAAAGCAAAGAAATGATAAGGTCCATGATCTAAATAAGTAGATCTACCCTCTCCCACCAAGCATCATCTAACACTATGTCCTTCACTCTTTTAGAGGCTACTTGATTTGTCTTTCTCCAAAAGGACCAAAACTCTGAAATAACCATGGCCCCAAGAGCGGTCTTGACCTCCCTCAACCTCTTCAACATGATGAATGAAAAGGCAAACCGTGTATCCGCAATCTTCAACAATGATAGATTGGTGTACTCCTTGTAGATAGTGAGGGCATTTGTATGATTTTGTACAAAGTTGCGGATATGTCGTGCATCCTCAATAATGCTTCCAATCCAAAGCACATCAGAAACAATAGATTTAAGTGCTAAGTTCAATGAATGGACAATGCAAGGTGTCCAAAACACTTGTGGATATTTAGCTTCCACAATCATGCCAACAGCCTTGCAAACAGGTGCATTATCTATAACGATTTGCACACAAGAATCAACACCTACATCTTTAATAAATTTAATAAACAACTCACCCATATATTGTGTATCCTTATATTGTCCAAGTGCATCCACTGATTTCAAGAAAATTGGACCATTCAAGGAAGACACCATGAAGTTGATGAGTGGGTGTCATGCTGGATCTGTCCATCCATCAAAAACAATGCTAACCCCAGATGTTGGTCATGCTGATTTAATAGGCTCAAGCATTTTTTCCCAGTGTTGAAAATATCGTATCGGCAAAATATCGGCGAGGGTCCAGAAAATATCTTATCGGCAATATCAGCGAAAATATCGGCAAAATATCGGCAAATATCGGCAAGCATAAAAAATAATTTTTTCAAATTTTTAAATATAGCCGATATTTTGCCGATATTTTCAAAATATCGCGATATTTTGCCGATATTTTCCGATATTTGCCGATATTTTGAAAATATCGCGATATTTTCTCAGCGATATATCGTTTTGCCGAAAATATCGCGATATTTCCGAATATCGCCGATATTATCAACAGTGTTTTTTCCACCTCTTTTTTTGTCTTCGTCAACAATGTGGTTCTAACTTTCTCTGACCCAGGAGGCACATACCCTGACGGAGCCCCTTGAGGTAGAGCTCGGCACATCTCAATAAATAGAGGTGAGCATGCAACATTAAAGGATATGAAGTTTTGATAGAAAAAACCGAAAGAAACAAACAACAAAAACACAGAGGCAAACAAAGAAGACAAGAAAAGAAAAAAAAAAGCAATGGTGAGATCAAGCTCATCCCGTTTCTCTTTCTAAAAAATCTTGTCCATTGGACCAGTGAAATTGCCTTTCTTTTTGCTGCTTGTCCCCCACCAGAACTCTCAAATGGGAATTTGTTGTTGCTTTTCCTAAAGATTGGAAGGGGATCACCATTCTTGGTTTTTTTAGATTTTGTAGCCACATTTGCCATACCAACATTGGACTCTCTTTCCATTTCTTTCCTCTTTGGTAAAGGCACCTTTGTACAAGCTGCAATTCCACAACTTGGTAAAGCCAACAAATGAGCTTTCACATGGTAATATGTGCTCATGAAATTAGTGTTGCAATAGCTGCATTTCCAACTCACATTGCCTCCTCCCTTCACCTTGTTGCTTGGCCCTTGCTCTCTTGTGACATATTTCCACAAGGGATATTTGTTATCTTGAGGAGGATGTCTTCCCTCAACATTTGAAGTTGTTGTTGCAACCCCACTTGCAATAGAGGGAACACTTGCAACAGACCCTGATGAAATTGGGAGAGGAGGGGCATCTCCAATGGGGACATTCTTCCCCTTCCTTTGCCCCTTTCTTGTTGCCCTTGATTGAGCCGTGAATGCTATAAAAAATTAAACAAAAAATGCACAAATTTGTAAAAGAAATGCACATGCAAACTGTTGTAATAAAAATGCAAAAAAGATAGAGAGAAAATGCACTTACTTGTTGCTTGAATCTCCTTGAAAATGCTCCCACACCCTTTGCTCTTTGCTCCCAAACACCCACAACAAACAAAAGAAGTGAATGTGAAAAAAGAATGGGCAAAATTGCCTTTTAACGCCGCGCAAAATGCCCAAATTCGGGGTTCATGTCCCAGAATCGAGACACGATTGTGTCTGATCGGGACATGATTCAGACAAGATCGTGTCTCGATCCAACACGATCGGAAGAACACGAATCCGACCGAATCATGTCTGATTCGCCCGATTCGGGAAACAATAGGTCAGATGAACGAATCTGGTTTCATAGGTTGTACGTGGTGAACCTGTGATCATTCTTCTGTATGTAGATGATCTTCTATGACAGGTGTGGAAGGTCAAATTGAAGGATGTAAGAAGCAACTAGTAGCAGAATTTGACATGAAGGATCTTGGGATGATGCATTACTATTTGGGACTAGAAGTCTGGCAAGGACCTGATGAAGTTTATTTGGGTCAAGGAAAGTACGTGATCAAGATGTTGAAAAGGTTTGAAATGATGGATTGCAAACCTATGACCACTCCAATGATCACAAACTTGAAGAGACTAAGGAGTTAGGAATCTAGCCCTGTGGATCCTTCCAAGTATAGGCAACTTATTGGCTCATTGATGTACTTGGTGAATACTTGACCAAACATATGCTTTGCAGTAAATGTTCTCAGTCAATTCCAAGTGGAGCTGAAGCATGATCATTGGGTAGCAGCAAAACATATTCTGAGATATCTGCAAGGAACCATTTACTATTGTCTGAAGTATGATAGAAGGAATGATGTCCAACTGATTGGATATACAGATTCCGAATTGGGAAGCAATGAGCAAGATGGAAGGAGCACTATGGGAGGATGTTTCAGTTTGGGATCCTTCATGGTCTCATCGATGAGCAAAAAGCAAGACACAGTTTCTTTGAGTAGTGCTGAGATTGAATATGTTGCAGCCTATGAAGTAAGCAGAAATCCGACCTGTTTGAAGGATCGATGAACCCCACAGTGATACTTTGTGATAACACCAGTTGTATACATTTATCTAAAGATCCAATGTTTCATGGAAAGACAAAGCATATAAAAAACAAGTACCACTATATTCGAGAGCTAGTGCAAAATGGTGTTCTGCAACTACAATATATCTCCACTGATGAGCAGGTAGCTGACATATTGACAAAGTCACTTCCAAACAAGAAGTTTGTATACTTGAGAGATAAACTTGGTTTGGTTGATGTATCCTCCCTAATTGAGAGGGAGAGATAGACACTACATTCTTGTCTTAACTTGGGAAGAAAGAATGGAGGATTGGGTAACCATCTGGCATTCGATAATCTTTGAGAATGTGGTAGGGCATTCAAGACAAGAGTAGTCGTGGACTAATATTCTTTGAGGATTAGCTACCCAAGATAAGAATAGTCCAATGGAAGGTCATACTCGGTGAACACCCGGGTGGCATATGTACCTTGAGAGACAATGATGATGGTGTCTATAAATCATTGGTCTCGCCAGCATTGTGCTCAGATCTTGTGGAGAGATAGCGCTACTAGTCAAGGCCTTGCTATGTAACAATGTTGGTTAAATATGATGCTAGACAGATGGGTTACCAATCCGACTCTTTTTATGAGATCTCTTCAAATTGGAAATGCCCATGTACCTCTTATGAATACCTCCCTAGTTAAGAGGGAGTGTTGAAAAATGTGTAACTAGGTTTGGTTTTCATAAGTATGAAATGTATTCTTGTAAATTATAAAATGAAAAGAAATTATTATTATTATTGGAGCATGGGTTTCATGCTCAAGTTCTTTTATTTTATAGGTCAAGCACCCATTGAGTGCTTCTAAGGTTTGTCCTAGGTTTAAGATTCATTGTCATATATTGAAGACCCTATGGGCACATTGTATCTTGTAAAGAAAAAATTATTGTCTTTAAAGTGTCGAAATACCTCCAAGATCAAGTCGGCCTACATGAGGAGCCACGTCTAACCTTGAAGAAGCCTATATATAGAGAGGAACTTGTCCTCCATTTGACTCACTCACTCACATCTCTTTCTATGTGAAGAAGAGGACTAAGAAAGGCTGAAAAGGAAGATCGTGGAAGATCGAAGTTCTTGGGCTAGTTATCTCTCTCCCACATGCCAGTCGAAGTTAGGCTTTCTGCGCTAGGGCTATCTTTGGTTCAATCTTGAAGGAAAGAGGAAAAAGAAGTCAAGCAAAGGTCACATAGGGTGTCTCACTAGCCCTAAGTCTCAAGGAAAGGAAAGTGAAGGGAAGAGAAGGCTATATGAAGGAGATCGAAGTCTCCAAGAGGAGCAGCAGCAGTTGCAATAGTTGTCAGGAACAGAATTCCTGATTTGCAGTAGGAGGTCGAAGTTCTTGCAGTAGGAGACCGAGTTGATCTTGATCTTGGACGGTATTTGTCTAAGTCACTAGGTCATGGTATTCGTCAATTGAAGGATCTATAAAAAGAGATGAGATTTAAGGGTTTTCCCCTCAAGAGGAGGGGTTTTGGCCCTGGCTTGCAGCATGTATACTGTGTCACTGTTCTTATTGTTTTGGTAGTTGTTTGATGTATCTCACACTGTAATAATAAGGAACAAAGCTAACAAGGAAAACTGTAATACTGCACAACACACACGGATTCCCCAGGAAAATAACCAATAGTGCTCTTAGAGCCCATCTAATCACACCAATCAATCTTAAATACCACTACATACTTTTAGCGTATCAAACCATTCTACAAAACAATGTCCCTCTTCAACACAGTGCAAATTAGTATCACAACAAATATGTGCAAACAACACCAAATAATTAGAATGGAACTTCCTTAACAATTCCATGTTAATAGTTTAACACTTCGTGACATATTAACAACAATGGAACTCGGCCAATAAATTCAAAACAACAAACATTAAAGCAATCACACACTTGTTGAAAAGTTTACTGAAAAACTGAAAATGTACAACAATGTACAGTACAACATAGATTGCCATAAAAAGCTTCTCAAGAGTTTCATAGAAGAAACTGATAGCCCCATTAGCTTACACAAAACAAACATACACCCTATGGGTCACAAGTTTATAAAACTCTGGCTCCCGGTACTATCTCTCAAGCTCACACGCATTCACTCATTAACCTCAAATTGAGAGGCAATTACATATTTATAAATATGGGTGAGTGATCAAAATTGACTAAGTCAAGTATCATAGTTGACCACGTTCTCCGTACAATCTCTAATGATCAAGTTTGGTGCACAACCACCCAATGACCAAAGTTGACCATGTCAAACTTTTCCCACAATCCCATCCATGTCATCATTCTATTTAATGTCATCAATCTATTCCATGTCATCTCATCTCCATGTTAGCTCCTATGCTAAAATTGTCCCGCACTAGAATTCATTTTCGCAAGAAACTTTAGCGCACTCAAATTTTCCTCACTAAGTGTGGCTTTGTCACACATACACCACTTCTACACTTGCAACTTCACAAATCCTATCCATGCTCTTCAAAAATTATCTTCAACATGCAATGATTTTCCATTACAATTTCCAACAAACATTATAATCAATGAGCCAAGTTCCTTCAAGTCCCTCTCCATCTAGGTCATTGATGCCATCTTCATAATCTAGATAGGGGTTCAACCTACCATTTCCTACTATTGCCCCTTGTTTATTACTCCTTCCCTTTCAATATTTAATATCTTTGAAAGAAAATGTTTTTGAAAATATGATTAGAAGCACGTAGAAAAATCATTTAGAAGTGTTGTTTTTCCAAGATACTGGAATCTAGGTTAGGATCTTAGAATCACTAACACTACCAATCTAATACCACAACGAACTACTTTGCACAGCATAACAAAATACAGTAGTTAATCTACTAGTGCACAAAATATAAACAACTTTTTACAATTTTCAACAACCCAACTTCGTTATATTAACAAATTGTAACACAGTTGTTTAGGGCTCTTATACCAAGGATAATGGCCCTCATACATCCACTAACACAAGAATACAAGAACAAGATACGTTGATCATCTAGCTGATGTTGTGCACCATCACAGCTCCTTGATCGTATCCTGAACACAATTGTTGGTCCTTCTACACCCAATCTACAACTCCTGCCTCTATCAATGGTTCTGCTTCTTTAGGTCACTAAACACGGCTTCTCCAACTGCTCTCTAGTTGATCGTTAACACTATTGCTCCTCCGCTCCTTTGGGACTTCTTCCCTCTAATGCCTTCCTGCGCTACTCCAATGAAGACAAACTTTGGGCAGAGGGTTGCCACCTATCACTGCAAGATGTCCTTCTCCAACAATGAACTTGGGTTAACTCTCCTAGTTGTCCTTTGTCCTTCAAGGTGTCAACACTAAAGCCTCCAACCATAGTTGTCAATGTCCTTGGCAATTGATCAAGGGCTACTTTGAGCACCTACTTCTTGCCCTCCAACAACCTCAAGATGCCCAATACAAATATGTCCAGCCTGGGCTACTATCCACTAGCAACAACAACAACTCAAACACATTAACACATACCTTGGCACCTGTGCATACTATTGTATCTTCACAATCTAGTTAGGGCATCCAATAGACTTGTTTTGTTCCTCATTTGCTACTCCCATAGACCTTCAAAGTTGTGGCCTTCCTCAACCCTTGGTTTGCTCCTACTCGTTGCCTTCTAGGAGAGATTCCAGACTTGTTATAGGCCTCACAACACCCTCCCAAGCTAGGGTACAGAGCTTTACCCTTCTCCAAAATGTCCCACAAAGCTCAGTTAGTATAACAAATAAAATACCACTTAAAACCATGCACCAACAGCCCATAACCAACCTTCTCCTACTCAGCCTTCAAATAGTCTCAAGAATTCCCAAATAGCTCCTTCTTTCCCTAGTTGAAGTCTGCACCTGATCTACAGCCCAAAACAAATGTGTTTATCTTATGTTTTGTTGCACTTTGGATGCTCCTCTAGCCTCAATGAACCTTATATTTATATGCATCCTTTTGGGCTCCAACGAACTGTCATAAGGGCTACTTCTACCCTAGCCGACTTGACTTCTTCTTGTGCAAACCCAACCAGCACACAAATAAATTCATTTCTCAAAAAATACTAACCCTTTCTTGGTGTTCTTAGCATCCCCTAGCTCCTTTTAGGATCCTCTACAATCTCCAAGGGTTAGGTGTCAAAATCTCATTGTGGTTTCACACCCACAAGATTGGGTGCAAAGCCCACACCTTGGGTTCTAAGCCCACAAACCATTTTTGTGGAGCCCATTTCTCCAAAACCTCGTACCCTAGTGCTTGGAGTACCTCACAAGCTACAAATATCAATAAGAAGCACCTAGAGGAATCATTTAGCTCGTAAAAAGTCATGGCAAAGAGGTGAAAATCATTGATATGGTTGAAAATTGGGATGAATTTTGTATTTTATTCCTTGAGGATCAAAATTAGATTAGTAAGAATAAAACCCAACCAATTTAGCAGTTCCTTCAACAAAGTTGGTGCTAATTGTGCTAGATGCCCCTGTGCATAGGGAATGCAGATTCGTGCCACCATTTTTTATTTAAGATAATGTAGTGGCCTCTTGCAAGTATCTCCTAGAAAATGTTTCTGCTATGCATGGGAGTGTACCGTCCTAGGGTAATTTTTCCCTTGGTTTTTCTATTCTGGTTAGGGATTTAATAAATAAGGAAAGATTTAGCAACAGTAGTACATGCTCTTTAACCCTCTAATAGTAGGTAACATTGAATAAAACAACAATAAATATCTCCACAACAATATGATCTTTAACAACACAGTGAGTTAGGGTTAACTGCCAAAAACATAGTAAATTGATTCCACCAAAAATCATCGATGTAATTCTGAGTACAATGTTGAAATTCAATAGACAAATATTGTAATTGTAACTAGATAATTATGTGGCAGCTACATTAATAGTCTGGCTATTGCTTATTTGTTCGATTACCCCTGCAACAAGTTCCATTTGATAAATTAATGTATTGAGTGTCACAAGGAATGCCTCACCTTAGTGGATTAAGAATGTCACAGATATGTCCCGAGATGATGCAGCTACAATTACATTCAGATTGCTCATTGTGTCGCCAATCGACGTGCCACAATTACGATTAGATTGTCGTTGTGCCCCAATCAATGTGAATCAATGTACCATGATTATGACCAGATTGTCGTTATGCCACAACTGAATATTATTCGTCCAACTCCACACAGTGTTTTGGGTACCTTGATAATTTCGTTATTTGTGATCAAGAACTACCCAATCAACTACACCGTTGTATCTCAAAAAGGTGTCATTGTTCCCTAATGGCAAATTTCAGACTGGCAGCTGAATTTCCAGGAAAATTCTTTGCCCAAAAGATCTTGATTTACACCACAAGCCTTACACGAAGGTCGTTGCCTCGATCAACCTCAAAGATGGCGCTGACAAATGGTTTAATCCACAAATGTTGTCACTGACAAACCTCAAAGAATGCCCAGTGCGTGCGGGTTGTTTGGAGTTTGGACACAATCCTGAGTGGCCTTAGGAGAGAGACATTGCCACATATG
Organism: Pinus tabuliformis; assembly: GCA_031772625.1. Lineage (NCBI taxonomy): Eukaryota > Viridiplantae > Streptophyta > Pinopsida > Pinales > Pinaceae > Pinus > Pinus tabuliformis. Next base: position 1,168,373,148 of record CM062805.1, on the reverse strand, counting down.
TGCTCTAGATGTATTGTTTGATGTCCTTTGTTGCTCTGGACAGGGTACCTTCAATAGTCATAGGAAAGAGTTGGCCTTCGTTGCCTTCAACTGAACTTGTTGCCTTAGTTAGTAACCATAGAGAGACCCTTTCCTTGCATGTCGACCCAGCCAGAATTAGGGGGTTGGTTGTGCAACTCCAAGATAAAATGTTGTTTCGAAACAAAGTAAAATCATCGATTCTTAAACCAAACCATAGTTGCTTCTATGACTTGTGCCAGAACAAGGAAAAAGAGTGCCTAGGTAGGGTGGGATCAGCGCCACTGAAATTACAGAAAGATTAGATAGGGTGGGATCACCTCCACCAAAGCTAATCAAAGAAAGGGGTTTGAAACCCTCTGAGCCTCAGCTCAAGAAAATAGAGATATCCAATCCAAATTGATGATCCAAAATGATCCTAACTCTCCTTTATTTATAGATTCCCTCATGGGGTTTCTCAATTGTGAGGGGTTGCAAGTGCAACCCCCAATTTGGGCTTCTTTGCCCCAACTGACCCAAAATTAACCAATGTTGCCCCAAACGTTGGATAATTGGGTTTTCCCCCTTTATCAAGACGATAGCCTACGAGGTTGGATAGGTTATTTTGTCCTCCGATGGGTAACTAACCATTTGGGGACATTACAGGGAGGGCATTCCCATCTCATTTACCTATAAAAAAGGGTCTATATTTCAAATTGAGTACCTTCCTCCTACCTTTCTTTAGCTTTTCTTAAATTCTTAGTTGAACTCCTATGCTTCTAATAACTCTAATAAATGGCTAACTTCCAAAATCGTACATTCAATCACTTAGAAAGGCAGCATCTTACAACACCACACTAACACTAATTAGGATCTACATTCAATTTTCACCCAAAGCTCAAAAGCTCCATGTTTTCTCCAACTTCTCAAATATGTATTTCTTATACATCGAGGACACAAGTTGAAAATTGGATCCCAACAATCAAGGAGAGGATTCTTTTGTTTCTTCAAGTAGATTTAAGCTTGGGATCTAGGTTATTGGAGGTTCTAACCCCCTGTGCCAATTGATTAGACACCCTTCTTTAATGTTACTGGTATGATTTTGTTTGTTTGCATGACAAGGACTCTTTGATTTCATTAATTCAATTTATTCATTCTAGAAGATCATTCCTTAAGCTAGTTCACCTTTGTATTCTCAAGATTATGCCTCCTTAAGGCCTTACGCTCATTTTCTTGACTTCCGTGCATCTAGAAGTACACCCTGTTCAAATCAAAATTGTACTAGTAGTAGCAATTCCATTTTTACTAGCATTGTCTAACGCCTTAACCCAATATTAGGGTTAGAACCATACAATACCATCGCACTCTCATACCCACTCACTTCAAATTAAAGCTTGACAGTTTGCGGTTTTCAAACTACGTGCACCCATGTGCATTAGGTGGGGAGTTAAAATTCAATTAAGCAAAAAGTTAAAATAGAGCATGGATAGATAAATTATGTATACATGGAGGAGCAAGGTGAGAAAACAAGGTTTAACTATGAGAAAGGAGAAAAAACTTGCTCAAAAGAGTATCTTATACCAAACATGGAAAACTAGCTTGTACAGTACTCGAAAGGTGAAAGCTTTAAACAGGGAAATGGGCTGGTAGATGGGATTAGCACCTAATATGTAACTGGCATTATGAAGAAGAGCAATAATCTAGCAAGTACATTTCTACTTTGACAAATAAGTTTCAGTTACATTGTACACATTAAACTACAAACTTGCCGAAGTGCAACACTTTGATATTTACAACAAATGATGTACATAAGAGTCTAATGCAGTGGAATAAAACGCTCATCAAATTTCTTTGGAATTAGAGCAAACATATGTGCCTCCACCCCACCAAGGACTCCCCATACATTTTAGTTAAGATTCCACTTTATCTCATTTAACTGAAATTTTGCACTGGTGATTGATGGCACCTCTGCCACCTAGTTTTAGAAGCCTGGCCTCCTAATATGGTGAGTTCATAATTTAAACTGTGAACAGAGTAGTAGCAGCATCCCAAGCAAATTAGCTATGCTTGCAGCATTAATGTTGACATTTGTATGTAAACATGTGGTGCAGGTTGGCTTCACATTCTCTAAATTAGAAATGTTTTTAATATTACATCTAATGACAATGGGATTAGGTCAAATATTATGCAATAAAACTCAAAACTTTAGAAATGGACGCAGACCATGAAGAATAAAGACAAGAATAGATACATCACTGATTTACAAAGAGAGGAATGCAGGAGAACTCATAAATTCACGATCACAAATAATGCAACCCTGCAAACCGTTGGTAAAAGCACAATTTCCTGGCTGACACAGCCTAAGGAACAAATCTCTCTCCGGTTAACCAACTTAACCACTTTTGGTAGTTGTTAACTCGTTACAATATTTATGTTCAGAGGCTGAAAGAGGTATAGATATGTGATTCAGTCCCCTTCCTGCAAACAGTTATAATATTGGCCATGTAATCTCCATGCTTTGAACTCAAAAAGATTATAAGGAGCTCGTACACAAAATCCCTAAACAATGTAATAATATGGCAATACCAGATGCTAGGTTGCAGCATCTGTTACGATAGAACAGTACATAAAGAACTTCATAACATGCAAACATTTACTGGCTTTCTGCTGCGGCTATGGAGCCCCATGAACGGTAATTACTAAATGGCCACCAAAGCATGCAAACAGAAAAAGCTGTATCATGGCCAAATAAATGACAATATTGAGATAAGGTTTGCTCTAATGTCACCTGCCATGATGTCTCCAAGTTTCATCCCTTTGATGAATTCACACTGCTGTTTCTGTGTCAAGTTGTTAGTTATCTAGTTTGAAATGGTACTAGAGTGATATTTCTTAAAAAAGATTCTTTGGATTAAAAATTCACTCCATCAACACCACATTGTTTAGAAGTCAATGCACGTCGTCGAGGGCTTATTACTATTTGACAATCAAGAGATACCTGCACAAGGAATAATCAAGGGAAACAAAGTCAAAATAATGATCAGAGACATTCCTTAAATATGCAAACTGCTTCTCTTGCAAAAGATGTGTTCAAATGTATTAAACTTCTTGTTTTTTAAATTGAAAGCTAAAGACCAAGTCCTATTGTCCCCCATTTTTTATGTGGAAAGATTTTCAAACAAAACGTTTCTAAACTCAATGTCATTCCCTGCACCTAAGGACCATGGTGCTGCCCCTGGTTCTCATAAGAACAGTCCAATATGTATGTGCCAAAGTTAAAATATAATAACTGCCAAGTTAAAATTATGTTTCCAGAGTAGAAAGCAGTAAAATTTTATGACATCTGACTGAAATTTTTTGGGCACGACACAGTAATTATTTTTTATAGATGCTTCCAGTAAACACTAGGAAGTGGCCTAGTGAAACCAATTATCAATCCTTTGACCAAGTTGTCGTGACTGGCAGGATCTAATCCACCAAACTTGTCAAAGGACATGCACCTGGAATAAAACACAAGCAGCCCACTTACGCAAGCACTAGCCCATGAGGGTAACATGCCACTGGGGGATTTCAACCTTGCCAACCAAGCTCCACTGACAGAAGGGAGCTGGTAAGCTTTCCAAGGCCTGGGCTATAAACTTGCTCAGAGTTGATTACATACCAAATTTTAGGTAGTGGTAACAGTTACAAGTAATTGGAATTTGGAACAATGCTTACAATGTGTTGGTCTTTAGGTCTGTATGCTTGAGTTGTCTGCAAAAGTTTATGTTAGAAATCCGAATTCTCAGGCAACTGTATAAAAGACATTTACAGTAGAAAGAAATTAGAATTACACATGTTTAACATTCCCGCTAAGTCCTAAAATATGTAGACAAAATCCTGCCATATCATGAATGTTAAAACCAGTCTAAATTGACCACCATATTATGTCTCAGTTGCTCAGAAAAGATCATGGAAGTATGTTAACATGGCTTACAAAACAGTAGTCAAATAAGAGAATTAAAAATATCATATAAAAAATCAATAACAAAATTTAATGAATCTAAAAAAAAACTGATTAACACCTCCACATCCTACTTTATTTTATTTCATTCTCCATTAAAAAAAATATCGAATGAATGCTTCCAGTCAACACAAGCAAGAAGAAACTGCTTTAATTTTTCTTCGATTGACAGAATCTTCCTGCCACGCTACAAGGAGTTTATCTTAAGCCAAAGCCACCCAATTGCAGAGAGTTGGGCGCTGGTGGAGGCAATGGTAATACCACACAAACCAACATTGACCTCTAAATTTTTAACTATTATTGTTTAAATTGTGAATTTGAAAAGGTTCCTTAACTAATATATTTGTTGCCAAAATAAACTAAAAGTGAGACAATAATTTTCACAATTTGAAGGCCCTCCATGAGTTTTAACTTTTAAGTTCTATTCCCTCTTCATGTTAGTGGCATCTACCACAAATATCACCATGGCTCATCAAATCTGGACTACCCTTGCTAAAACCAAAGCGCCTAATTATTAAATGAAGTTTACTCTGGTAATGTATGTTGACGAGATATATCATTCCAGCCAAATTAAAGTGCGGTCAAGTAATGGAAAATCAATCATGAATGAGCTTCGTTTGATCTCTGTAGTTTTTTAACCATTATAGTTCAAATCTTGAATATGAAAAGGTTCTGAAGTTCATATATTTGTTGTCAAACAAACTAAAGTGAGACATGTTAATTTTCAAGATTTGATGACCCTCCATGAATTTTAAGTTATAGTCCCTCTCAGTATTAATCAAATCTACCACAAATGTTTCAACGGGTCTTCAACTGTGGACTAGTCTTGCTAAAACCCTGACGCCTAATTATTCAATGAAGTTTATTCTGCTAATACGTGTTCACAAGAACTAGCATTCCAGCCAAATAAAACTCCTGCCATCTAAAGGAAAGTTCTGCCCACTTGATAACCCTCCACGGACATCCGGAGGTTTTCATTGAAAATACAAGACAAAAAACAGATACTCAGTTCATTTCATTTCAGTGAAAAAACTGAGCAAAGGACAGGGTCCCAGGTCATTTCAGTGAGAATACAGAGCAGAGGACAGAAACCAAGTTCATTTCATTGAGAATGCTGAGCAGAGAATGGAAACCTGATACATTTCACTACGGTCCATTTCAATGGGAATACTGAGCAGAGTACGGGGACCCAGTTCATGTCGTTGAAAATACAGAGAAGAAGACGGAAACCCAGATCATGTCATTCAGAATACAGAGCAGAAGACAGGGACCCAGTTCACGTTATTGAGAATACAGAGCAGAGCAAAGAGGATACAGAGTAAATTACAGGGACCAAGTTCATATTGAAAATGCAAAACCAAGGACAGAGAGCAAATCCATAAGCACCACGCAAGGGACTACGAAAAAATGAAAATGCATATCAAATAACAAAAACCTAGTTCAATCATTGAAAATGCAAAGCAAAGAGCAGAGACCCAGTTCATTTCATGGAAAATACAGAGCAAAGGACATAGACCCAGTTCATTTGGTTGAAAATGCAAAGCAAGTGAAAGAGACCCAGTTCGTTTCATTGAAAATGTAAAGCAAGTGAAAGAGACCCAGTTCATTTCATTGCAAATACAGAACAAATGAAAGAGACCGACTTCATTTCTTTGAAAATAAAGACCAAAGCACAGAGACACAGTTCATTTCATAGAAAATGCAAGGCAAAGGGCAGAGACCCACTTCATTTCAACGAAAATAGAAAGCAAAAGACATACAAGCAGTGAACAAACCTCAACTTTGGGCGAATTGATCTGAAGCACCCGTATCCTTGCTCCCACGTCCCCCGTGATCCGCAGCGGGACTTGATCATTGACCGTGGCATCTCTGATCAAATCGAGCGCGGCAGCCTGCAGTATATTGACCCTGGTCACCACCAACTGTGTCTGCACAGTGGTGTTACTGTGCGCAGGCTGGTAGAAAGGGGGTACCATGGCCACCCCGAGAGGCATTTCCTTGTACATGACATAGAATTCGCTGCCGCTGTACTTGATTCCCACCTTGTTTGGGTTCAGAGCACTGAAAGCCATGGCTATATTCAACGTCAAAAAGACTTCCATGCTGGTCAGGGCGCTGTTGAGGGGAGGGTCCGTCTCGAGCGACACCACTTGCACGCTCTGTAAATTAAATTCCGGCTTCTTGGGCTTTAGTACCACGAACACCACCAGTGCTATTGCTCCTACAATAACAGCAACTATGAATATGAGCGAGAATACGCAGCAACAGCATTTGGCGAAGGAGAATGTGGAAACCTGGTAATTCTCTCGAAATCCCCCTGGAGCTCGAACATAGGGAGTCGGAGCAGAACCCACCATGACTGTTCCTTAATTCTTCCAATCACTCTAGATTTTGCTTGCATTTCCCTTGTTTCAGAGCTCTCCCTCTGCGCTCAGCTCCATACTGAATTAAATCACTAATGCGTTTAGCTCCATACTGAATTATAGCAAATTAAATTGTTTTCATGCTGCAAAGTACTGTAAAGTATGCGAGCTGACTATTTGATTCCTTATTCCCCTGTGATTAGACTATGGATCTATCATAGTTTTTTTCATGCGGTGAGCTTCTACCAGTGGTTAAGTTAACCTGGTTCTGAAATTACTTTAACCTGGGTGTAGCACACTTTTGTCGCCTGCCGCTTTTCCATCGAGATGCTTGAGAGTATGTGGACTATAAGACGCGCTGACGGCGACAGACTGCGCAGTGAGAATATGATAAAGTGGAAGGCGGGGCCACTGAGGGTTTATTTTTCCACATTTTGGAACGGATAGGCATAAAATATTCCGGGTGGATTATTGTTTAGTAAAAGAGACGCTTTTGAAGTAAGTGGCGAAAAACTGGATGAAAAGTTGATCCCAAGTTGGTTATATACATAAAGTTTGATAGGGATTTTTCACAAATTGTCAAAATTGGTCATATATGGAAAATTATATTTTAAAATTTAATAGGTTTGTTTTATTAATATAATTTAATTATAATAATTTAATTTTAAATTCATAATCAAGGTAGATATTGAATTAGGTATAAGAATTTTTGGTCAAGTGGACAAAATAAATTTATTTTTAAATATTATTAGAAATGCATATTTTATTTCATTTATATTTATATTTATATTTTTAAGGGAAAAGTATATTTTTTAATTATTAAATATTGATTAAGTTAAATATTTTTCTTTTATTTTTAAAGTAATTTTAAGGTTTTTGACAGTTTATAATGATTATAGATTTCCTGGTAGTGTTTTTGAATCTCTTTATCTTTGAAATCTTTTTCATAGAGTAGTTGGTGAAATTGGTGCATCTTAGCAAAGTTAGAAAATGAGGGTGTTCCCTGCCAAAAATAGTGCAAGATCGAAAATATAAGGTTAAATCTAGCAAGATAGGAAAATATATCTAATATATGCAGGATCACACTTTGATCTACAAATTCATTACAATATGGCCTTTTTAAAAGTCTCCAATTGGGTGGATCCAAAATAAATGGAAACTCCAGGGTCAAATAGAATTAGAGCTAGGGGCAAAAGGATTCTTCGTAGTCATTTACTCCAAATTGGAAGGCAAATCGAGAGTTTTTTATGGAGGACCATATTTTTTTAACGATGTAGGGCTCTTCGTGCGATTTTGGAATGAGCAGTATAATCCAAAGAAGGAAGACTTCCTTGCTGCCCCGATGTAGGTTTGACTATTTTCTCTTCCTAAGAAATATTTTGAGGAGGAAACCCTTAAAGGCATCGGCAATGTCATCGACAACTTTCTCAAAGTATCAAAGACTACTAAGAGAGGGAGGTACACAATGTATACATGGATTTGTGTTTACATGAATATCTCCTAGCCTCTTCCAGCCTCCATAAATATTTATTATCAAGATAGTGTTTAGAATCGGTCTCTAGATTATGAACATGTCCCCTTTAGATGTAGACTTTATCATGAATACGGGCATCTTATTAGGGATTGTTTGATGAATACCAAGGAATCGCCTTAAGGACACCCTTCTTAGAAAGAGCAAGATGATTTGGGAAAAGTCCCCCAAAGAAGAAGAAATTTGAGTCCTCGGAGTACCTTAAATCCTGACTAGATCCCTAGATTTGGAAATAGCTTAGAGTCTCTCTCCTCTCCAAAGAAGTCTCCATAACAAGGCAACATTTAATCAAGCATGCGATCAGCAGAAGGAAAATCCCATAACCCTCTACTGAATCCTATAGATCCCATGCAAAAGTCTCTCGAAGAGCACCAGCAAAATCCCTTACCATAGGAAATCGTTAGCTCCTTTTCAGAAGAAGTTGAAGCATAAGCCCTGCTATAAGATCTAGATCTGGATGACCCATGAATAATTGACCTTACAAAAGAATGGCATGCAAAAGATATGAAGGACATACCAACTCATCATGTTAGGATTTTGTACAACACCTATCTTTGAAACAAGAAAAAAAAATAGTGGGATTCAAGTTCTTCACAATTTGGTCTTGGGGTTCAAATGACGGATTTCAAAGTGGTCTCTGGGCAAGACAAAGAAGCTAGAAAACGAGGTCGCAAGAGCAATAAAGCATTGATCCAAGAAGATGGTGAACAAATATTCAACTCAAGGAAAATCACATCAATGTCAAAGGCATTCCCCCCTTTGAAATGTTGAATCTTCAAGGAGTTTTTTATGTAGTCATGATTGTTGTAATCACAAAGGTATTTCACCCTTTAAAATATTGAATCTTCAAGAAGTTTTCTGTGTAGTCATGATTGTCATAGTCACTTTGTAATTGTCTGTTATTGGTAAACAACTTGCTAATCTCAAAAATCTCTTGAATTTTAGTCCTCTTTTAGAATCCCTAATGGGGGTGTTAGAAGGTCATTGGAATAACATCGGATTAGGTAGAATCTCTGACGTGTCGTCTTCCTTCGACAACCATTTTCCGATGGGCATCATAATTCGCATGCAGAGAATTTGTATGGGGATGGATGTGGCAACCCTCTAAGAGAGAGCTAGGCTCTCCACATGGCTCTATATGGGCTGCGCATGGCACATCCTTAGCTCACACCATGGGAGCCACCAACACAGGTCTCACCGCATTAAAGGTTGCATGTAAAGGGTTAAGGTTTTCATTTCGATCCTCTGTTTAGTTAACGCAACCTCTCTCGTTTGCGTAGGCATGGAGAACCTCTCCCATGGTGGATTAGTTATCACAAGACCTTGTACTGACGACAGAGGAATGTTCATTTATGAGCTCATTTTGGGTCAATAGTTTGGGATGGTGAAAACTTGGAGTCTGTAGTACACTTGGCTACTGCCAAGGAATTTGCATACAACATGTTTTAATTATGGTGGCCATGACGTTACACATATACCTATTTATATGAACTTCTTTTTGGGCTTGGGGTGGTGGAAAAATGGTTATCATGTGATCGATGTTCTTTAGTTGCAGATGTTATGTTGTTGTTCGTGGTCTCAACCTTAAGAGGTCATAGTGGACGATAGGCTAGATAAGTTGGGTATTTTTTTCAATTCTTCAACCTCACTTACTAGTTCAGAACTCTCCCGTCTTGAAACTTAGGGTACTCATACTCCCCTTACCTTGTCACCATGGGAAACTATGTTGGTTTCAAATTTTGCTTTTGCATTATCTATGGTGTCCATGTTTTTTGTGTTGTTTTTACATAATTCAAGGTTGGGTCCCTTGTTTGGATTGGTTGCAGTACTTCCTTTAGCAACCTCCCATAATTCTGACACGGCAGGCATTTCGTTCAATTGCCCAGTGTTGGTATGTGGTGTATGGTATCAAGGAACTTTTTCGGTCTAGTTCTGATAGGTATACTACCTTCTGTCACCCTCTGGTCTATCAAAGCACACAAACCCTGTCATGTTTTGGTTTTCAAGTTTTTTGGGTCTCAGTGAAGTTATTTTGTTGTGAGTCTTTATCTATTAGAAAGCAATTAGTCTTATGCGACCGCAATCAGTTCACATTCCTCAAAGTAGCCTACAAGCGACAAAGTAGCATTATTTTGGGGTCGCTCTTCCTCATGCCAATTATCCTCAACTTGACATTCGCTTCGTCTCTACATAGGTGTTTCTATTAGAAGGTCAAAATCCATTTACTCTTTCAGTTGTTTCAATATCCATCTTGTGTCTACTTGGTCCTTTTAGGGAGGTCAACATCCACTTATTCTCTTAGTTGTTTTGAGTCTTGGTCTTGTGTTTTGTTGGTAGGTTACCTGTGAACATGGCACCATGACAACATCTTCCCTGTTGTTGAGGAGGTGCTTCGAGGGCATCTTCATCAAAACATCGTCGATTGTTTGGTTGGGAATCAATAGCTAACTTTTTTTATGCGGCTCCCCTGGAAGTCAAAAAGGAGATTCCACATTTGGAAGCAAGGGAGTTTGGGATTGAATATACCATTCTGATTCAGAAATTGGTGGCAGTTCTCTGAAATGGGTTCCCAATCCTAGGAAATTCAAGAAGAGAAGACTGCATTTTCTCCATTCCATCACCCTAAATTGACAAATGGAAACATTGCTTAGTATGGTACTCTTGGACAAACAAGTAGACAACTACAAGCTCTTTGCTAGACAAGAGCATATCAAGATAATTATGAAGGATATTAGATATGACCTTGATGATATAGTGGTCTGATTAAATCGAGTGGAAAGATTTGTGGTTTCTGACTGAGGGACAAAATCAAATGATCATCGGGAAGAGTATGCAGTAATCAATGTTCCACCTATAAACAATGTTACACCTGTGAACACTACAAATGAAAACTTTCCTCCTCTCTCTCTGATCATCATTTTGGACAAATATGTCCATTACGTCTACTTTTTAGCACATTATTTTTATGGTCTATTTCCAGTTGTGGGTGGTCAGCTTGTTGTTGGTTTTAGGTTAATCTTTTGGGTATAGTTGTCATAGTTTTGTTTTTTAGATGTAAGTCCAGAGATTTAACACTTATATTCTTTTGCTCAAAGAGTGTCTCAATAATCTTGTGATTAGTGTGGACATACAGCTTTATCTTTATAATCTTTTTGTTATCGATAAAAATCTATGAACGAAATTTACGAAAAAAAAAATTTGAAAAAAAAAAAATTAATCCAAATTAAAAAAATAAAAAAATAAATCTATTTACCAAAAAAATAGTAATAATAAGTATTGATTATTTTTTTTTCTTTCATTAATAAAGTAATTTAAAATACAATATTGTAAATATTATAACAATAATTACTTCACAATATATACAATTTACAAATATAATTTTAGTAATTATACCATTAAAAAAAAATTACAGATTTAAAATAGAGATTGGTCCGTATCTTCATATAAATCTATGAAGATTTTTCTTTCTGAAAAAAAATAAAAAAAATAAAATAAAATAAAATAAAATATTCTCACCAAATCTGGTTATAAGTCAAAAATAAAGGTTCGATTTATTCTTATTTAGAGTTACCCAAAAAGATTTATGTATCTTAATTTATAAGAAGTGTTTAGAAATTTTAAAGTTTTAAACAACATTTACAAATTATTATTTAAGAAATTGTTTGCTAGATTAATAGGTTATACTTAATTATAAGATTCCTTTCTCTCTTTTTTGGTTTATTCTGGCTTTGTTTGTCTATTTACCTCATTGTTATATATCAAAGAACATGGTAAATCTTTCATCTTTATTATCATTTAGGGTTTAGTTTTTTAGTTTTATAAATTATATGATATTGTTTAAATAGACTTAATAATCAAGAATAGGTGATTTCTTTAAAAAAAAATTAAAGACAAAAAAATTTCATATAACCATATAATATTCGATTTTATCATAATTTTAAAAATAAAATTTAATAATTAAGAACTTGTGATTTCTCATAAATTTATTTAAAAGACAAAAAAAATACATATAACAATATGATATTTGAATTTATCATAACTTTAAAAACAATAATAATAAATATTTATTTGATATTAAAAATATATTAAAAACATATATTTATATCTTACAACAAATTTAATAAATATAATCTAAATATTTTATATTTATTTTAATTTATTTTATATATTTTTCAATCAGATAGATTCAAATCTTATAAAAATACATATATTTTTATATATTTTTCAACTACATAGGTTCAAATTTAAAGATTTTGGAATTGTAAATTCATTAAAATGGTATAATGTAAATATTTTAAAAGTTTTATAAAATATTAAATTAATTATTTTTGCTTAAAATTTAATAAAAATTTAGAAAAAAAAATATTAAAATTGTGAATTCAATTATAAAAATTTAACAACATAAATACTTTCAGTGTTTTGCAAAACATTAATCAAAAGATAATAGCTAGAGTGATAGTTAGTAGGTTTAATTCCCTTTCCACCAAAGTTCTATTCTCTAGAAACATGTTAGCCTATTTAACAAAAAAAATTGAACAACTTGAAAATCATGATGAGTAATTTCTATAAATCTTTGTGATTGGATCCTAAGTCTTGCCTAGCCATTATATTAAAAAAATGCAAAACATTAAATCAATTAACTTAAAAAAATATAATTTATCATTTCATCAACAATTATATAATCAAATTCTAATATATAAACTACCAAATTGATTAGAATATAATCTTCCAAATTGATTAGTTTTCTTTGTCTAATGGCTTCTTTGAAGGAGCCGTGGTAAATCTAGTTTTTTTTGGAAGAATGAGATTTTGGCCATTAATAAAAAAATTCAATATTTTACATTTCAACATATTTATAGGGAATGGAACACTCCAGGGATGCTCCATCTAAAAGAACTTTCACTTTAAACACTAGTTACATTTTTCATAAAGAATGGCAAGATTCCTATGTAATTAAAAATGGCACATTACCTTTTTTACCATATGTCATAATGCTTCATGTGTGTGTTTTCTTGGAAATTACCGGAAACAAACAGTTTTTAGTATATGTTTTCAATGGTATGTTTGTTAAATTGTATTTAGTTTATAGTTGCTAAAATATTATTATGTTACTTAAAAACTGTTAAATTTTAACAATATATTTGGACAAAACTTATAAGCAATTTTGTATGGTCAGTGAATCATATCTCAATAGAGTTTTGTAAAATTATATATTTATTTAATTAATTTAGAGATAAAAACATATCAATTTAATTAATTTAAAATATATAATTATTATATCAATATTTTACAAAACATTATTAAAAACTTAAATCAATTTTAAATAACATAAATAAAATATATTTTTTAAATATATAATTATTATATTAATATTTTACAAAACATTATTAAAAACATAAATCAATTTTTAAATAGAGGAATATGTTTTACTTATTCGTATCATTTTATTCAACCATACGTTACATTGTAAAGAATTTATTATGTAAAATCAAAATTATATATATAATTTTGACAAAATTACTATTCATTATGTTTTTTTATAAAACAATATATAATTAGAAAGATTAGTTTTTATAATGAGAGTAAACATATCATGAGCATAGATATGAAATTGTTGCAAGTGGTGTTCTTTTAGTATTTGATAAATAATATCAAAGTTTTGATATGAAATTGTTGCAAGTAGTGTTCACTTAGGTATTTGATAAGTAATATCAAAGTTTCAATAGTCATTTTTATATGGTTCAGTTATGGTTGTAGACCAGTGGTAAAATCAAATTATATTGTAAGTGGAAAAATATTTGTATTGTGAGGAAAAAACATTTTATTGTTATTTTATGTGTATATGTTTTTTTATTGTATATCTTAAAATATGTATGTCTTTTTTTGTTTTAAGTATGTATGTCTTTTTTTTTAATTATATATTTTATATTGTATAAGATTTTATATTTTCATTTTTATTTTATTGATGGATTTTTTTATTAAGTTTTTGGAGTTGTTGGATTAATTTTGAAGGATAGTTCATTTTTATAGAGTTTATTATATTTATGATATTACATCATTTAGTTGTTAAAAATTAATTAACGGAGCAATGAAACACATATAATATTGTGGAAACATAAATACAGAAACACATAAAACAAGAGTAACATAGATATATGTGGTTCACTTAATATGGGTTATGTGCAAGGAGAAACAATTAGTCATTCATTTTATATTATCTAACAAAAAGAAGAGATACAACCTACAACAGATCTATTGTAATTTCTTCTTCATCCTCACACAATCTCTCTCTCTCTCTCTCTTTTAAAATAACAATAATACATAACCACAATACAATTCCCTCATATAAATAGAGGGTTTCCTTCTAGGGTAAAGGACCCTAAATTAACATAACATCTACCATCATATCATCTGCCTAATGAACGACCCAGATTGACTACAAAATTACAATATTTTACAAAGAAATTTTCATCTATTTTTAGCTTTAGGGGCAGTGCCTCCAAACCCTCGCTAGAGGGGAGCTCATAAAGTCGTCATCACCCCCCCTGGACCCCTCTGACGGTGATTAAACGGGTGGCCTTGTCGCTATGTTATGAACAAGAATCCAACACGTCTAAAACAAAAATCTCTGAACAATCAGGAAGATAATCAGGCTCCACACCCAACAATGTCCCACATAGAGACTAATTATATAAACTTTGTCGTTGCTTCACTTACTAGACAATGAATCCACTTGGACCCGACTATTTCTCATCTTCACCATCGTACTTGAAGAGCAATTGAAACTGAGCAGAATCTCAGTTTCTCCCCGGTTATAACTTATGTTAACATATCTGCATGATTCTTGCTAGTGTGTATCTTTTCCAGCTTGAACTATCCATCTTCTAACATTGACCATATGAAATGGTACTTGAGTTGTATATGCTTAATCTTGGAATGAAATGTCGAGTTCTTTGCAAGATGAATGACACTCTGGTTGTCACTGTATAACATGCCCATCTCCTGTTTCTTGTCCAATTCATCCATAAACCTTTGTAACCAAATAATTTCTTTACTAACCTCTATAACAACAACATACTATGCTTTTCGTTGTTGAAAGTGCAATAATGTTTTGCAATTTTAAAACCTAATTGACAGTTGTTCCACCTATAATAAACACATACCTTGTGGTGCTCCTCTTGTTATCTCTATCACCTGTCATATGCATCAACATTTCCTTGTGGAGAAATGTTTGAACCACCAAAGCATAATGCTTGATTTGTGGTACTTCTCAAATACTTGAGAATCCACTTTACTTCCATCCAATGTTATTTTCCTAGATTGTTCATATACATGCTTACAACTCCCACTACATGTGCAATATCAAGCCTTCTACAAACCATTGCATACATTAAGCTTCCAACTATTGATGCATATGGAACTTTACACATATAATCCGTCTCTTCCTGAGCCTTGGGACACATCTCCTTACTTAATTTGAAATGGCTATCCAAAGGTGCAATAACTGGTTTTGCATTATGCATATTAAATTTTTCCAACACCTTTTCTATGTACTCACTCTCAGAAATTGTTAAATTGTGATTTTCCTGTCTCTAGTTATTGTCATACCAAGGACTTATTTGGCATCACCCAAATCCTTCATTGCAAATGAATTTTCCAATTTTGATTTGAGCACATTTATTTCCTGCATGTTAGACCTTGCAACAAACATGTCATCTACATACAATAACAATATAATATGGTTGCCATCATTTTGCTTTTTAAGGTAAACACAATGGTCAGAGTGACATCTAGTATAACCTTGTTCAGACGTAAACCTATCAAAATTTAGATACCACTGCCTTGGAGCCTACTTTAAGCCATACAATCTCTTTCAATTTGCACACTAACTTCTCCTTTCCTTTGACCTCATGCCCTTGTGGTTGCTACATGTATATTTCTTCCTCCAAATCCCCAGGGAGAAAGGTTGTTTTTACATCTAACTACTTAAGATGCAAATATTCTGGTGCCACTAGACTTAAATAGTTTTGATTGAAGTCAATTTAACAACAACAACAAATAAAATAAAATAAATAAATAAATAAGTAAATATATATATATATATATATATATATATATAATAAAAAAATAAAAATAAAATTAAAATTAAAAAAAAAAATCATCAAACTCTATACCTTTCTTTTGTGCAAACCCCTTCACCACAAGTTTAGCCTTATACCTCTGTTTACCTTCATCTTTTTCCTTCAACCTGTAAACCCATTTATTTTGCAATGTTGTTTTACCTGCATGCAACCTGACTAAGTCCCAAACCTGGTTATGCATCAAGGAGTCCATCTCTTCTTCCATGTCTTTCTCCCACTCTTCTTGGTTTCTACCTACATTGCTTCTTCATATCTTTATGGTTCATCAAAATCAGTCAACAATACATAATATAATGAAGGAGAGTATCATTCAGGGTGTCTACTTATCTTGATAGATCTTATAACGCCACTCTTAGGTGTTTGAGGTGTATGCTGTTGTTGTGGTTGTTGATCATTATAATTTTCAAGCACTTTTACTTTTGCTGTGATCTCATCAAGCACCGTGTATTCTTTGACTCTCTTCTGCTTTCCATAAACACAATTCTCACAAAAATCCAAATCAACATGTTTCAAACCTAGCAACAAATTTCTTGAGTGAAGAATCTGCATCCTCTTCTCATTCATGTGCCCGAGCCTATAATACCATAATGTTGTATCTGCTCCTGTGGAGGTTAAAGCATTAACATAATTAGAAATGCCATTGCATAAATACAATGAACCAACCTTTTCCCCTTTTGCTATTACAAGAACTCATTATGACCTTCCAGGTTTTGTCTGTGAATGTAGTTACACAACCTTCACCACCTAACTGCCTTGTTGAAATTAGATTTTTCTTCAGATCTGGAACATGCCTTACCTCCTTCAATAGCCATTGGTTTCAATTTTGTTACTTTATAAAAACCTTACCCATTCCAATGACTTTTCAGGTTTATCATCACCCACACAAACTTGTCCAAAATATCCTTGAACATAGTCATGAAAATGTTTCTTGTCGGGTGTAGCATGGAATGAGGCCCCTGAATCTACCATCCAAGCATCAATAATATTCTCTAATGAAATAATCAAAGCATCTTGAAACACATCATCTATCACATTAGCTTCATGATTGTTCTCTTATTGTCTATCTCCTTCTTTTCCCTTCCGAGATTTGCAGTCTTTCTTCAGGTGTCCTTTCTTCTCGCATTTCCAGTACACTATCCCCGATCTAGATTTGGATCTTCCTTTTCTTGACTTACTCTGATTTCCTATGCTCCTTCCTCTTTCCATTTTTCTTCCCCTAGTCTCTGCAGTTAAAACATTACCTGATGTCTCATTAGATTTTTTCTGTTGCATTTCCTCATTAAGGATGACACCAACAACGTCATCAAACTTTAAAGTACTAGATCTAGAGGTAGGTTACTAATAATCATTCCAAATTTCTAGCAATGAGCACAAAAATGACAGAGCCCTAACTTCATCATCGAAATTTACCCCTACAGAACTTAGCTGACTTGTAACCATGTTAAATTCATTTAAATGATCAACAACATATCCACCTTTTGACATCTTCATATTAAATAGGTGCTTCATAAGAAATACCTTATTTGAGGCCGATGATTTTTCACGTAGTTTGGGTAATGTCATCATTAAACATTCTGTTGTCATTTCCTTTGAAATGTTGAAAGTGGTTAACATTGCTAGACATAGTCGTATTGTTCCTAGTGCATTTATGTTGAGAAGATCCCATTCTCCATCTGTCATACTCGTCGGCTTCTTTGATTTTCTGCTCAATGGTAGGTATAGATCTTTCTGATACAGATAATCCTCCATCTTCATCTTCCACAACTGGTATTTTGGTTCTTAAATTTCTTGACCCTAAACCTTCCATTTTCCACTATTTCTCGCGCTTGAACCATGAACCCTTCTTTCCTGCGAGTTTATCAGCCAAATAGACCTTCGACTCTGATACCAGTTGTTAGAAATTAATTAACAGAGCAATGAAACACATACAATATTGCGAAATACAAATACAGAAACGAATAAAACAAGAGATACGCAAATATACGTGGTTCACCCAATTTGGGCTACATCCACGGAGAAACAACTAGTTGTTCCTTTTATATTATCCAGCAAAATGAAGAGATACAACCTACAACAAATCCATTGTAATTTCCTCTTCGCTCTCACACAACCTCCTCTCTCTCTCAAAATAATAATAATACACAACCACATTACAATTCCCTCATATAAACTAAGGGTTGCCTTATAGGGGAAAAAACCCTAAATTAATATAACTTCTACTGTCAAATCATCTGCCTAATGAACGATCCATATTGACTATGAAATTACAATATTTTACAAGGAAATTTTCCATCTATTTTTAGTTTCAAGGGCGTTGCCCCCGAACCCTCGCCAAAGGGGGGCTCATAAAAGTCATCGTCACCTCCCTGACGACAATTAAATGAGCGGCGTTGCCACCTTGTTAGGAACAGGGATCCAACGTGGGTGAAACAAAAACCTTTGAACAATTAGGAAAATAATCAAGCTCCACACCCAACATTAGTGAAGGTCTTTGGTTGAGGGAGCCTCTTTTCTCCTTGGTTGGATGATTGTGTTTACTACTTGGTGGTTTTCCCACATGTGTTTAGCTTGTTAGTCACCCCTTGGTAGCATATTGATGGTTTTGGAGCATGTCATCTCATTATTGTATGGTTAATATGCTTATCTTGGATACATATGCTAGCTCTAGCCCCCCAAGGGATTAAATGGTGGTGGTGTTAGGAGATATAAGTTTCTTTCTTTTTGGGATTTCCTACTAACTTTTATCTAGGTGGACATCGGTGACAACCCACCTCTTCCACTGACTTAATGGTTATTTATCTTCTTGGCAATTTTTCTACAATTTTTTTAGTCCCAAACTTCTAACGTCATTTTGAGGCCCTAAATAGTGTTTTTTGACCATTCACGGGGGCATGTGTTGGCATGGAATGTATCTATCCACCAAAATATTTTAATCCTTGAATAGTTCTTTCCAATAAACTGCTATGCACCCCAAATGGAGATTGTATGCAAAATTTGCACCCACTAGAAGTTGGTGTATCAGCTAAACACCTCTCGGCCCAGAAGCATTTTGGTGCTTCTTCTTCTAGGTTTAGGGTTTTGGGTCTTTGGGATTATTTCTTATGTTAAAAGTTCAGTCTTTTGGCCTCTTGTATTAACTTTTGGTGAATGAGCATAACCACCAGTGCTCTCTTCAGAGATAAGTTTTCATCATTCTAACTAATGAAGTTAGATTTTCATTGTATTACTATGCTCTTTGCTATATTTATGTATGTGTGTGTTCTATTTTCTTGTATATCTTTCACTTTGGTCCTTTTACAACCCATATCATTGGTATCATATTAATTTTTCCATGTTGTTTGTTAGTGCATGTCCCCAACAATCTTAGTGTATAAAGAGTTGGGTCTCGAGCTAATTTCAATTGGGAATGATTGCTCTCACCAACCCAAGTGGCCTCCCATGGTGAAAGAAAAGAGATATGACAACATGTGATATACTATCAAGTTCTTGCTCTAGGAAACCCTATGTAATATCCCTATCTTGATTGCAAAGTTAATTTGCAATTAATTATAATTAATTATGTTGATGACATTGTATGGCCTGTGTCATCATGGGTGTGTCACTATTGCGACAAAAATGAACTAGATGAATTGAGAAATAATGCATATGTACTCTAAATGTTTGATTAATCAATATGATAACATAGCCAACTGGTAACTTAGGAGTACTAATACGGGCTATGATAATATGTGTAAACAATACATTGGGTTTTCCTTGAGCATCCCCCTTGCCCCCTTGTCCCAAAGAGTCTAAAACCATTAGGGGACCCCTCTTCCATACCCCCTGAAACCACTTTCCTGACACAAATTTTGATGTCAGAGGGAACTACAATGTTGAAATGATAAGGCAATATGGAAAGGCAACTAGTGGGAAACAAATTTGTTGATTAAGGATACACATTGTTACACCAACTAATGTGTCAGCTAACTACACAATTAACTAGGTAGGTGATGTCACCATGACATATCTCAACATAACCCTCAAATTTTTTGGAAAATGCTTTCTGATTGGTTTTTCATTCAATTAAATATTGCCACATATCCAAAGGGTGCAAATTTGAGGTTAAAAGGAAATGTAAACGGGTAAGCCATCACATTTGCAAGTTAGCCAACATAGCAAAGACTACAAAGGAAAAATATAAAGTATTGTGCAGAAATGGGTTTTTTCTAGATAAAGTCAATGCAATGGTTCCAAATCATCAATTGTTTCTTAAACCGCCATCTATGAAACCTCCCACCCTCTTACCCCAAAAGAAATGAAATTGATAAATTGAGATAACAATGTTTTTAATATTGTCATTTCCTAGCATATCCTATATGAGTTACACTAGCAAGCTTTAAAATGCTTCAGTGACCTTAATGATTATTCATGCCTGGAAATCCCATTTGTCTAGGTTCATTTTTTTGTAAACTTACCCATTTCCAAAATTTGGCATCTGGTGTGCTCAAAATTTCATCCTAAGTAAAAGAGTTGTGATATCTTGAAACGACATTAACCTTTTCCTAATAAATTGTGAGTCTATTCTTGAAATGGTTGAAATATTGTACCCCGTGAAACTGATATATTGCATAGTCAAACTTTGATGGCTTCATATCATGAATTGTCCACTAAATGGAAAGTAACCAGGTTTCGTTCATTCCATACCCCAAATGCTTTTGTTCCTAAAAATCCACCACCTTACAACACCATTGTTTTCTTGGATATCTCAAAACAAATCATTTCTATGATATGTTTGTTGTTAGGGTGTGACCATGACTTGAAAATTGATGAAATAATCATAGGTTTTATGTTTTCTCATAAACCTTTAATTAGATTCCATTATAGTCAATATATAGCATATACAATTGGCCCAAATTAGTGTAACTAGGCCTTTCAAGTTCCAATCCTACCTAGTCTATTTATTTTTGTATTTTCAAGTTGAGAAGTTTTCAAGCCTTCATTTGAATCTTCAATATGAGATTGGTAACCCCTCCTCAGTTATTCATAAGACTTATATAGTTAGAAAGAAGCCCCAAGATGTCAGTTTGTCTGAGTTTGTTAATAAATTTATGTCAAAAATATTTATGTCATTTATGAAGAATCTCCCCCTAAGGTTTTTTCTATATATTAAAAAGCTCCTTCAGTTAAGTCAAGACACCAAGGTTGGTGATTGGTATATTTTCCAATACCATACCAAGATCATAATTTATGGTTTTGAATCCCCTCCTTACTACCTACTGTCTTTTTGCCTGAGGATATTTTCCCTAGAGTATATTAAGTATAGATTATAATCTAATAAGGTGTGTTTTGTATTAAAAAAAATGCCATGAGCCATCTTTAAATTAAGAAGGAGGTTGAACCATTTATTGTTAATACTAAAGAAACTCTACATTTTTATTTATTTATTTATTTTCAGAGAGAAAAAAAAAAAAAAAAAAAAAGGAAAGAAAGAAAGAAAGAAGAAGAAGAAGAAGAAACACAACTTTCATTAATAAAAGTTGTTACATGTGCATCATTCTTCATCCACTTCTATAGAAAAGCTCAATAGGCCACATAAAAAAACATAGCTTATTCGTTCTATCTTCTTACCTCTATCCTTGATCCTCTACATGAGGTGGAAATAATGTTAAAGTATATGAATTTCTCACAAGGGGAATCTTGGACTTATGACCCTTGTATGATTATTTCAAATAAAATAACAAAATTGGGATTAGCTCCATATGTACATTTGATGAAATCAGATGTATAAAAGTTGGCATATAAAGATAATTAGGAATTTGAACAACAAGTACTCCAATAATAAGCCCGAAAGTAATTTAGCCCTCTTAGCCTCCTATCATGGATGCTTCTTAACAACAAGAGAAGAATCTCAAGAGGACCCTTCAAGAAACTTCCCAAATAGTTTTGGAGATGGATGTAGATGACCAAACAACAAGAGAAGAATCTCAAGAGGACCCTTCAAGAAACTTCCCAAATAGTTTCAGAGATGGACGAAGATGACCAACAAATAGGAAAAAGGCAGAGGATAAAAGAACAAGAGGGAGACAAAGAAGTGTCAGTTCATAATACAAAATAGGCTTCATTAACGAGCTCATGCCATCAACACCCATACCCCCTCTTGGTGATTATGATAGTCCATCAACTACACCATCGTCAAAGCCATCAAAGAAGGATAACTTGTTTTCCTAATATTTAGAAATAGAGAGTAAATATGTGAAGATTAAACAAGATTTATATTCTCCACTGTGGAAACAAGGACCTTCTCGGACCATACTATTGTTTGCTCTTGATTTTGAAAAAGGACATTTTAGCATGGCCATTCTAGAGCCAACAATTCAAATTGTTAAAACAACCAATGATTATAAAGCTTTAAAGTTTTCTATGAATTTAGATAAGATCAGCTTGGTTGAAAAGATAGATTTGCATAGACAAACAAGAAATATAGTCTTTGAAGACCTAATAAAAATGTCATTGAGTGCTTCTAAAGTACAAACTATGGTATCCAAAATGGATAATTAGCTAAAATAAGAGAAAGTGCTCAACAAAACCAAGCAAATGAGAATAAACGAGTTGAAACTATGGATAATAAGGTTGGAAGTGAATCCCAATGATGTTAAAGCTCTTCAAGCATTGGTGAAATCCAAGGATACTGATATTTATGCATTGAAGAAAAGGCTCAAGGTTCCAAATCTAGAGCATGGGTTGACTCTAGAATTATTGTTAGTGTAACATGAAAAAATAAACTATCAAGTCAAATGATATAGTTAAACAATTAGGTAGAAAAATATGAAAAACAAATTGAAATATTGACCAAATAAATCATTTTTTTCAAGCTACTTCATATGCACTAGCAACACCACTAGCACCAATTGATCCATCAAAGTAATTAGAAAAAACTCTTTCTGGTGAATTTTAAGGGAAGTTGAAGTAGAAAACTTGAAAAGAATTCTTCTTGTTAAAGATGACAAGTAGTGTTACATTTTAAAAGAGTATATTGCTAAAAAGTATGGTACCATCACATCCTATCAAGAACTTAAGGCCAAGCTTCAACAGGATTTGGAGAAAATGCATAATAGACTGACAAGGATAACACATTTAATTGGAGCAAAGCATGTCATATGGGACCATATAATAGTAGAAATAACTAGGCTTTGAAATGATTTTGGAGTAATTGGTGATGATTCTAGACTAGCATATCAAATGCAATGACATTTCAACAAACATGGAATGTATTAGGGAATAAGCCTCAAATGGAAAATATATATATATATATATATATATATATATATATATATATATATATATATATATATAATTCCTTCATTCCAAGACTTTAAAAGAACTGAATGCATTAGGAGTCATTAATAGGACATCATTGATAATGCAAAAAAATAAAGTTTTGACCAAGAAAAATATAACTCAACGGGTTAAGAATAAATGCAATGTAATAGAAAGGAATGTTAATCAATTCATGAACATGTTTAATAATTTATTAGAAATTGATTTCGTTGCTTGTTAGGGTAAGAAAGGTAATTTACTTCCACTAGATGCTTACAAAGGATTGTCATTGAAAGAAAGGAATAAGTTTGATAAGTCAAATGTGATGGAAACGTTAAGGGGCCAAATGGTTGTGGATAAATTGATTGATATTTTTTACCTTTTATGGCAAGTTAAAAGCCTATTTTTAACAGTTTCAACTTATGAAAAATATACATAATTATACATTGGATATAGAAAGATGGCCACATGCAATTATCTTGTGGTATTTGCTTGATCAATTGCAATATGAAGACTTATCCAACAATTAGTGAATAGAAGCACACAATGCTCAACACTTGGTAGCATTAAAGCTTGCTTCTCTAATTGAATTTTATTTTTGTAATTATGGTCCTAAAAAGTTGCTTCTTGCAAATAATTGTTGTTAGGATTTATTTCTATATAAAACAAGAAAACGCTCGATACCAATAGATCGAGAGTTTTATATTTGTTGAGCATTGTAATTTTGGACTATCATTTTATTAGTATGTTAGATTCAGGTTTTTTGATAGTGACAATCCATGTTGAAGCTCTGTAAATTTTGTCTATTGTTAATCAAAACCTTTTCTTCATCATAATTGTTTATTTTGTATGAATAAGTTTAATTAATGTCATTAAAAAGTTGTTTTTATGAAGAATTTAGTTTGTGTCCAACATACCTCCCTTTTTCATTGAGCCGCTAGAGAAAAATTCATATATTGAAATTATGTTATGTGATTGTGAAATTCCTATGCTTAACATGTTTTCCATATCACAAGGGTTTGGATATTAGTTTAATATTCTTAATCTTCTTATTTATATTCTCTTATATTCCTCCTATCTTTTAATTTTAACTGATTATTGTTTATCCTAATGGAATAATTGCTTTAAGACTAATAATTATAGTTATATTGTCCTTAAAATCATTGAGGTAGAAATATGAAATCATATCAAATCAATTTTTTGAGTGAGTTGGCGTTGTTGGGGCCAAGGTTGAGAGGAAGAAAAGATGGAATTTTGTGGCAGTTTTGAGAGTTGTGCGAGAGACTTTGCCTGTTTTACATGTGATGTTGAAAGGGTTGGTATCAAGTGGGGTTTGTTAGTTGCATATTGTGCATTAACCCGGTCTGGATTCAAAATCAATTCCAACAGGTGCCTTGGCATAATTCTCTAACCAAGAACATCTCAAGGAATAATAGGTACCATGAGTGGGAAAGCAATGAGCGTGTTGTGGGGAATTGTCTTGTTAAAGCCTCGTCATTAAATTCAAAGTTGATATTGAGCCTTTTCTATCTTACCCAAGAATTATTTGATTGTGAATGACTAGGTAGTTGGAATAGTCATCCTCATAAATATGGAAGTTGGTGTGGTAGTTGTAATAATTCTTCATAATTTAATAGAAGGAATGGGTATATTACATTCCTTGGATTTTGAACTTGACCCATAGATTTCCCAAGTGATTAAGGTAAATATGGGGTTGTATAACAACAAATTGCATTGACTATGGAAAAATATGGAAGGTGGAAGAGACCTATGAAAGGAAATGGGTGTAAGACATTCAGGGAGACAAGGGATTCCACCATTCGTGCATATTGAGAAACTATAGAGAGAAAAGACACATGAATGTCATAATAGTGAAAATTGTAAGTGGAATGTTTCCAATCCCAAGTGGAATGATGGTTGAAGCATTCTAGGTGATAAAGCTATATTCTTGGTGCAAAAATACACCTAGAAAAGCACCAGCCATGAATTGAAATGATGTTAGTGTGTTTTTGGCTCCCTAAAAATAATTTTTTCTTGTCAAACACTTGCAAAAGAGCTCTAGACTCTAGTTGGTCAGAGTGGATTGCAATTTGTTGTGAGTTGCTTGAGAGGGACAAGCAAGCAATCACCAAGAGATTATAAAGCAATGAATGTATTCCTCTTTTTCCTTGGTAACCAAGCTGAGAGGGATATGGAGATTGCACAGGCCTAGACTTAGTTGGGAAAGTAGGTCTTTGACTCTATCATATGTGTGAAGGAGTGTTTCCTTTACCTAGCCAATTACTAGTGAGTTATCAATTCTCCCCTGATGGTATATTGGCCTGGCTAGGGGGTGGGCAACTATAAAAAGTTGATGTGCAATTGAACCTATGTTTGGGTGGAAAAGGCTCCTTCCAAAATCAATTGCTAATTTGTAATTTTTAGATAAGTGTTGTCTATGTTCATGTGATTATTTTTTTTATTTCTCTTTGAATTTTTGTTGGTAAAATTAGAGATGAAAAATCTATGTCGTATTGTTGTGTGGAATTATGAATGTGTCAGTTGTGTGTTTAACACACACACACACACATGCATCTTGGTCTATGTGTGTGTGCACGCGCTCAAAGATCTAAAGTATATATTTCATCATGAATATATGTTACTAGTATGCAAGAGCCTTTTGGGAATAAATTGATGTATGACGTGGAGAAATAAACTAAATAATCCTCATAAATACTTTCTTAAATTTTGGTGGGAATGTTTACATTTTACTCCTATCTATCTATGTGCTAAGAAATGCATAAATAATGGCGGGAAATAACTCTTAGAAGTTTCCTTATTCCTAGGAGTTTAATTTGAAACTTCAACTAAATAAGTTCTTGTTAAAAAAAAATTAATGCATTAAGTATATGAGAATATCTATATGCCTATAGCTATTTTCATTCATGGATTTTCTCATATATGAAAAATAAGGGAATTATGGGTAAGATTTTTACCCCACTATGATTTTTTGGAGCTTGATGCAGAGAGTTCCCTCCATAAGTCTGACTAAATTCCTCAATAGAGATAATTCTCTTTAATTTTTAATGTAAATTTTCTTAGATTTGTTACAGAGCTTGCTAAATCTTCTCCAATGACATTCTCTATAATCTGTGAGGCTTTTACTAGGTAAAAAATTTAAAGTTTGGTGATGTGCGATATTACCATTAGGGATAAGCGAATTCGATAAAGTCTCTAAAAATTACAAAAAGTCCATTACATGTCAATTTTTATCAATGGCCGAAAATTCCATCAGTGGTTTGGAAAATTTGAAAAAGTTCTAAAAGTTACATGTCAAATTTTGTCTACAACCAACCATTAGGGGTTTGGTGAATGGTTTACAAATTTCAGTAGTGGTTGATGATCCCATCGATGGTCAGTATAAAAATTGAGATATTTACTCCATCGATTGTTAATGACAAGTTAGAAGTTTGACCCCATCAATAATCAAAGAAATATTTTGGTTTGCAATGTCGACAAATTGTAAATTTTCCCAATGGCCAATGAAGTCTTCAACACCTTGGAACTTAGCATGTGGATTATGCCCACACACGAGTTTTATTCTTATGCGATATTCATTTATTATTTAATAATGGTGGAATATAAATATTTACATGTATTTATGAATTAATTTTTTTAGCCAAATACACATAAAGCAAAATAATTGGAGCTACCAGATGACATGATGAGACTAGATGGCCTTAGTGCTAACTCAACATCCTACTTGGTGTGACATGTGGACTGGAATGCCACGTCATCTATCACATGGAAATTACTTAATAACGTTGACATGGTGTTGAGGATGAAAATTTTAAAATGATCAAATCTCAATGATATAGACTCTGATTTTAATAAAGTGTATACCTTTGGAAGTTTGTTTACAAGTAGAAGGTGATGGTGATCTCACAAAAGTAGTTTTGAGTTGAATGAGAAAAGTAGAAATTTGATACCCAATATCCTCGAAAAGGTACAAAAGGGGTTGTGTATGTTACACACTTTTGCAATAGAGAAATGAGATGATGGCAAATTTTACTTAAATCCTTCAATGAATACCAATGGAAGTCAAACGCATTCAACAAGTAGCAATTTTAGAGGTGTGACACCCGTCAAGATACAAGTTAAATTTGATATCCCTTTATTTGAAGGCCACATAGATGTACGTGCTTTGGGGAAATAATTGAATTGACTAGAGGGCTATTAATCTATCCAACAATTTCTTGACAATGAAAATATCACCTTTGCACTCTTCAAATCCCTTCCCCATGTCAAAGATTGACGAAAAAGTTACTAGAAGAGACACAATGCAAATCAATCTACAATATTTAGGGTGGGACCCATTTAGGCTGCCTTTATTGACACCCTTAAGGAGGAATTCTACTTTGATGGGAACAACGGTGACTAGTACATGAGATGGATCACCCTATGATAGGAGAGAGACCAAATGGTGTTGGAGTACATGAAGTGGAAAAATCCACTCAAACAAAGTTCTACACATAAAATAAGTGCAAAAATACTAATATATGAATACTTTTTATCTAACAAAGAAGCAACTTATATATTTTTTAGGACATGAAACTATTTCAACAAATTCAGGAGATAAATACTCTCTAGATCCAACAAAATAGTATCTATGTGCTAAAACAAGGAATAGCTTGAGGAAATATCTCAGCCCTGCCCATGAAGATCTCAACAATCCCTTGATATTAGGAAACTACATTGCTACATACATCTCACACATATATTAGTTTCCTATTACAATATTGATTAAAAGTACAATAGCATATAATGCTCCAAACATAAACTCAACATTTTATTCTTTATCATTCCTCCCAACCTAAGAAGCATTGGCCTCTAATGCTTTTAAAAGAGAAGGAAATTGGTGTTCCATCTGGCTATGAGATATCCAATGAGGTAGATGTAGATATTGGCCTTATTTAGCAACAAAGTATGATGTAGTATATCTCTAGCAAGTCTCGTGAGTTTTCTAGTGGAAAATCTTATATGAATTAAACAGATGATGTTAGGAACAATATTTGCAGAATTATTGGTCAAGGCATCCGCCTATTGTTGAATTGAAATATGGTTTAAGGAGATCAACATTAGTAACAACATGGATGCATAAATGAGCTAAAATATTAAGGCGAAAAGCATTATTCGACACTTGCTAGATGATTGGGTAGGGCCCATAATGAATGGGTTTGAACTTATTACATGCTTTGTCTTAAACCACATTTCTCCAAATGCAACCATACTTGTGACCAACTTTGAAATGGTGAGGAAATTTATGCTAGTCCATTAGTTTTTTTTCTGCATTTCTTGAGTTTTCTGAAAAATCCAAATGACTTTGGCTTGAAGAGACTACAAGTGCTAAATAAAACGTTTTGCCTTATCTTACTTTTTTGGAAGATGAGAAGTAGCTAGAAGAGGCAAAGATGAGGAAACTCATATGGATCCAAAGGTTGGAAACCAAGGTAGACTTTTAAGTGAGAATGACCAAAGGAAAAGTGAACTACTTTATTACATGCATGCTCAATATGGGTAAGACTCAAATCCCATTTTGGTTGGAGAAAGCTGTTGATAAATTTCAAGACTTTGGCTTGAAGAGACTACAAGTGCTAAATAAAACGTTTTGTCTTATCTTACTTTTTTCGAAGATGAAAAGTAGCTAGAAGAGGCAAAGATAAGGAAACTCATATGGATCCAAAGGTTGGAAACCAAGGTATACTTTTAAGTGAGAATGACCAATGGAAAAGTGAACTACTTTATCACATGCATGCTCAATATGGGTAAGACTCAAATCCCATTTTGGTTGGAGAATAATGTTGATAAATTCCAAGACTTTGTGCTAAAGTATGGTTAACTATTTTGGTTTGACCATTATATTGAGGATGAAAGTAAGTGGAAAATTTAAGAGAAGTTCCTAATATTTTCAACAATGAACACCATAAATGGTCCAAAAAACATGAGTCATGATCATACACAAATTCTGGTGGGAAGACTAAAGGAACACCAAACAAAATTAAAGAACAATTGGGCTAAGCCACTAACATAACTAGTTTCATAAAGTTATCCATTTTACTAAATCTATGAACAATCATGAAGATTAAGAGAAAATACTTTCCCAAGGATGGGAAGGAACGAGCAAAGGACAAATCAACCTAAGTTTTTTGTTAGTTGGTTTGGATCAATAATACTACACATTACCTCAAGAAATGAAGAACATATTGCTGCATGTGAGTCTAGTAGAAGAGTTGTTAAAGATGAGGAAGAGTCTTTTGATTACACAAATGAACACCATAGACTATAGAATGTGTTGTTTTCACTAGAGCTTGGCAATGATCATCAGGTACACATAACTATATGAAAAGTGCAAGGGAAATAAGTTTGATGAAGTTGGATGTTGAAGACTCTCATAAATGTGTCCAAAATATGGATCATCTTGATATTGTGCATCCCATGTTCGAATTCCAGAGTGTGAAGTGGTAAGGACTTGTAAAGCAAGAAATGAAGGTGACCAACTCAAAAAATCAACTACTTTATTTATACCACCCTTTTAATATCTTTCCACTAAATGAAATTGTTATAAATATGATGCCAACATCACATACTGAGCTTTTTCAATTTTGTTTGGGGATTGAAGAAACCTCAATGGTAAATGATTAGTATGAATCATTTTTTATTTACCCATCATATAGTGTCTTCAAAATTTGATATCTTGAGCCGAGGCATATAATTTGTTATAATATGTGGAGTAACTTCTATTGGATTTTGAAAATGTCGTTGAATGATAACCATTTTGATTTAACAATGCACCAAATGCAAATTGTGAGGTATTTGTCTCTATCTCAAAGCTCTATGAGAGATATCGCAGTGCAAGCACTGGTGCATAATGCAATTATCTTTTAATTGAGTAAAAAATTTAGAACATTCTTCTTCCCATTTGAAAACAACATTGGTTCTAGTCAGTTGATGCAAAGGCTAAGCAATTTTTGAAAATCCATAGGTAAACTTGCAATAGAAAATAGCAAGTCCAATAAAACTCCTTAACTTTATCAGATTTGAAGGAGGGAGCCACTTGAAAGGTACTTCAAATTTGAGAGGATACACATCGATTCCATGTGCATCAATGATGAATCCAAGATGAGAGATTGAAGTTTGGGGAAAATAACACTAGGAAACATTTGCTTACAATTGATTTTGTTGAAGAAGCTTTAAAATATGTTTTAAGTGTTGGAGATGAGTCTTCCGAGACTTAGAAAAGACAAGGATATCATTAAGATAAAAGTAACAAACTTGTTAAGTAAATATATAAATATAACATTCATTAATCTCATAAATGTAGTGGGGGAATTGGTGAACCCAAAGGCATTACAAGTCATTCAAAGAGACCCATCTTTGTTTTGAAAGATGTCTTCCAAGTATCAGCTACTTGAACTCTGACGTGATGATATCCACTTTTGAGATCAATCTTGGTGAAGAATTAAGCACCTTGAAGTTGATCAAGAAAATCATTGATGTGAGGAAATGAATTCTATTTTTCATGGTGATTTTGTTCAATGCCATGTAATCAATATGAAGACACCAACTTCCATCCTTTTTAAGCACAAGAAAAATTGGTGATGCACATGGAGAATTGTTGAGTTTACTGAAACCTTTACTTAAAATATATTCAATTTGCCTTTTAATTCATTATTTTGTAGCTTTGGAGTGTGATACAAAGTTGCATTGGGAATAGAGAAACTAGGAAGAAGATCAAGTGTATGATTAATTGTTATAGTGTAGAGTAGTTTCGAAGATATCTGTGTTAAGAGAAA
Source organism: Pinus tabuliformis (assembly GCA_031772625.1). Taxonomy (NCBI): domain Eukaryota; kingdom Viridiplantae; phylum Streptophyta; class Pinopsida; order Pinales; family Pinaceae; genus Pinus; species Pinus tabuliformis. Next base: position 1,168,341,985 of record CM062805.1, on the reverse strand, counting down.
TTGAAACATCTGACATTTCAGGTGAACCAAGTGTTCCTTATTCTTTAAACACATTTGAATAAGTTTATAGATATTAATTAAGATCTGAATGTGGTGCATAAATTGAAACTTTTTTTTTTTTTTTTTTTTGTGGAAGATTGTAGCCTAATGAAAATTAATGCTAATGATGTTTCTTGATTAATTGCTTTACTTGTTTATTTGCAAGTGAGTACACAATTGTTTGATTTTGGTGTGCTTTTGATTATGTACTTTTTATTATCATTTTGCAATGTGTATGTATTGTTATATGCATAATAGAAAGCTTTCCTATCATTTTGATAAGGATTTCCAAGAAGCAATCCACAACAATCCATTTCAATCACGTCATAGGTGACCTTATCCACAAACTAGGGACCAAAAGAAAATAACATCATGCACATGACAGTGAGTTGTGCAAATGATCCATTGTCCTTCCACCCAATGCATATGGATGAGGTTGAGGGTCCGTAGGTAAATGAAGCTTTAGAAATCAATTTTTTTTTTCTGCAATCCATTATCAATGATGCAATACACTGAAAAATTATAAGTAAGGTGGGCATGAGTGACAAACAAACCATCACACTCTTCCTGTATCAGCTAATGATGCGTCAAAATAAATATTATTTAGTTGGCCTTTCAACCCATTATAAGTCCCATCATCACTACTAGTCCCAATAAGAGCATCATTAGCTCCATATTCTTGAAACAATACACTCAAAGTTTTAATCTTCAATTTAAAGCATTCACTTTTGTCATGAGCTCTCTTTTTATAATACCTACATAATTTGTCATTTTTCCTAGAATCAAAAGAAGGAGAAGAAGAAGAAGAAGAATGAGAAGAAGAAGAGTTGTTGCTTGTGATAACATGATGAGTATATTTTGCAAAAGTGCTTTTGTTATTGTTAAAAGATTATGCACATTGTTGGACTTTATACTTATTTAAAAGCTTTCTTCAGTCAACTGATTGAGGTTGAAAGCATTTCAAGAGTGGTGATCTCTACAAACTTGAGTTGTCGATACAATGGTCCCTACAAACCACTTTTAAATGTAAATACAACCTACTCACATAGATTGAAGACACTTAGGAGAATGGATAGCCTATTGAATTGATGAATGTATTCCTAAATAGACATGTTAAATCCTTGACATAGCCAAAGCTATTTAACACTCATGTCATGCTTGTAATTCATGGATAGAATTCCAAAGTGAGGGATTTTACAAGTATTGACCATGCAGTGAGGGGTTTTTATTCTACAACTCATTCGACAACTAATAAATTAGCATGTTCCATTATCTTCAAGATGGAAAATGGAATTTATGTCTTCTTTCAGGAATATGATTGTATTTGAATTACATATCCATATCAAATATCCAATTGTCAAGTACTTCTGGATTATGAGATCCATTATAGATCGAGGCCTTGCACTAAGCACACTAAGAAGATAACTTGCTAACTAAAATACCATTAACTTGTTTTACTAATATGGTGGTGATGTTGGAAAACTTGGCTACTCGTTCTGCAAGTGTAATCATTGTTATTGCTCTTGTGATTGTCATCTTGGAGGTAGAAATAAACTTGCAAAGAGAAAGATGATATAATCTTGAAATATAGTACCATTACTTACAAATAGTGGATAAAAATGCAATTTTGAGTTTCACTCAGTCTAATGGTAACCAAACAAGGTGAAAATACAACATTATCTATTAGATTAAGTCTCCACCTAATTAATTTTGAAAACCTGTAGCTAAGAATTTGAGTCTATGTGGCACAAATTTCAATGAAATTCAATCAATTTGGCACAAATTTTGTGAAATGAACGCAAAATGGTGACATGTGGGTACCAATTTTGATAAATTGAGATTAATTGTTGGCAATTGGCACAAGTAACAGGAAAGTGAAGTTGAAGCTGATATCTAGGGAGTAAGCTAACCGGTCGATGTTTTACCCTTCATTCTTTGTGCCCTCCCTCGCTAGCGGTCATTCTTTGGCTACTCCGATGGCCCCATTTTGTCTGCTCCAACAACGTTTGTCTTCTCTGTTTCACCAACCTCCTCCTATTGTTCATTTCCATTATGGTATAGCTGTCAATGATGGTACACACCATGCATGATGTCGCCATGCATGATGCTGCTCTCACACCATGATTTCAAATTTCAAATTAAGTGCGAGAATGAAATTTTGAAATAAAGCGGGAAGATATTTGGGTTTCTTTTATTTCTAATTTACATATGTTTGGTGAGGTCAGTGTTTAACAATTGGAACATATTTGTTACTAGTGGTAGGTTTTTCATGACTCATGTGCAACTTCACTGATTTGAAGGCAATTATCTCTAGTTTGACGGTGGAGACAATCTCTACTTCAATGCCCTTCCATCCCTCTCCTGATATTTTCCACTTGTTTTCTAAGCATGTAAATTACGAGGTATTTGTTGTATTTCCATAGTTTGATTTGAAAAGATGATTTTTTTGCTTCAAATTTGAACAATTTATGGGATTCTAACTTGAAGTGATGATAAGAGCAATATAATTTGAAATTTTTTGCAGATTTAAGGTGGAGTGATAATAATAGTAAATATTTTTTGCAGCTTTAAAGAGGAGCGATAATAACAGTGAATATTTTATGCAGCTTGCTCACGGTAAATATTTTATGTAGCGTGCTCATGGACAATACTAGACTTGTTTTTTTGCAGCTTTAAGGAGGAGTGATAATTTTTTTATGCAGCTCATGGTAAATAATTTATACAGCTTGCTCGTAGACAATGCTAGACTTGTTTTTTTTGCAACTTTAAGGAGGAGCTATAATAATAGTAATTTTTTTATGCAACTTGTGTAAAAATGGCATAATTTTAAGAGTTGGTGTATAGGTATAGTTTTATCAAAAAAAATATAAAATCACCTAAAATCTTCAAACATTTTAAACATATAACCATATTTTTTATAATAATAAAAAAATTGTATTTGAATAAATAGCTTTGATACCCAGAGTTGAGTTACCAAACTATGAGAAGGTGAACAACTAGAGAAGTTTGTGGTGAAAGAAAGAGGACACAACGAAATAAATAACTATGGTTGCCAACTTATAAATAAATATCAAAAACCTCACAACGAAATAAATAACTATGGTTGCCAACTTATAATTTGCAACATGTAAATTGTAGATTTCAACAAACAATATGTTGTTTTAGTATCCCACATGGGAGTTGCCACCATTATGGGTGAATTGCCTCAACTAGAAATATAAGAGTTGCCACCACTAAACAAGGAGTTGCAACCAAATTTTAAATTATATAATTTGTTTGATTCATATATTTGCTTTGGTTCACTTTTCACAAGATTGACTTGCATAATAGCTAAATCAATAAAAAAAAAGGGCTAAAAAATCCAATTTGGTGGAAAACTAATTATGGTGATGAATGCACACTTAACAAGATCAATGTTAAATCAATGAAACATCAATCAAGATAAAAAATTCTGCAATTCAAATATTATATCTCTTCAAACATTTATATCTTAAAAAAATGTTGATTATATTCAAAATTTGATTTTGAATCACTTTATGACATAAAATATATTTTAAAATTCAAAATAAAATTGTATAAAATAAAATAAGATGATTCTAATAAAAAATCAAACTATTATTGATTTTGAAATAATAAAATCAAATAAAACAAAAAATAGTTAAAGAAATTTAATTAATAATTTAAAATAATTAATTTTGTAATTTAAAAGAAAATTTTCTAATTAATTTATTTATATGTGAATATGGTATAGAAGTTGACACCATACTAGTAAAGTTTTAGTAACAACCTATTGGTGAGTTATCACCATTATTGGGGATTTGTCATGACTGTAACAAGAGAACAAGGGAGTTGTCACAATTGTAACAAGGAAATAGGGGAGTTGTCGCTACTAAAATGAGTTGCAACCATATAATTTAAAGTAAAAAATCACCATTATGTCAAAGTCACGGAAACAAGGGAGTTTCCGCCACTAGAATAAGGAGTTACAACATACCAGTAAAGTTTTAGTAACAAGTTACAGGTGAGTTGCCACCATTACGAGGGAGTTACTGCAATTGTAACAAGGAAACAAGGGAGTTTTTGCAAGGGAATAAGGGAGTTGTCGCAACTGTAACAAGGAAACATGGGAGTTGAGCCACTAGAACAAGGAGTTACAACCACATAATTTAAAGTAAAAAATCACCATTATGTCAAAGTCACTGGTACAAAACTCCCAAACCAAATAAATAATAATAATAATTGATGCTAAGGTCTTAAATACTTTCAAAGACATCTATAAATTGTGCTAATTTTTAAATCATATGATTGGTTTGGTTCACATTTCAAAGGCTTGAACTGCAAGGACATGTATCTTTACCAAATAAATGCTCTCCTCAAAGGGCTCCATTAATGAATGGGCTTATGGATGATTGAAACATAGTAGTGTGATCAATTAAATTTAAACAAAATCAATTAATTTATATGTACTTAGATAATGAAAAAACAACAGAATAAAATAAATAATTTTTAAAAATATTTTAAAAACAATTTTAATTTTGAAATTCAAAATATCATTTCAATTTTTTTTTAATTATTTATTTGTTTTAAATATTATGTTGATTCTTTAAATAGTGATAATAAGAGGTCTTTAAATATGTAAGACCCCTCTCATTCCATGTAGTTATAATTCTTTTAATGCAACCTATGATTTGCATATTAATTTTCATAGGGTGTAAAAGAAAATTAAAGCTTTGAACTTGTGGTTGCATGATCCAATAAAATTAGACCTTTGAAGTTGTGGTTGCATGATCCCTTTCAAAGGTAGGTGGATTGTGTTCATTACATGTAAACTTCAAATTGTTCCATTGGTAGGAATTCATAAACCTAAGTTTTTAAATACCTATTGGGTTTAGAGTGTGATAATGAAAATTACGTTTAGTTTGCAATTTTTAGAAAGCTATAAATAAGAGCCAAAATAACATTTCAATCAAGATTTTAAATGTGGAAAAAAACTTTTATATTTATCATGCTATTTTTTCCAAAAATAAGTTAAATATATATTATCTCATATATATAATATATAGGCATTTAATGTGTTGAAACACATAAGTAGAATTCATCAAAACTTGGTAGATTTTAATTTATAAAACAAGAGTTCAATGTGTTCCTGCAATTCAAACATTATATCTTAAAAAAATTGTTGATTATATCCAAAACGTGATTTTGAATAATTTTATGGTATAAAATAATTTTTAAAATTCAAAACAATGCTAGACTTGTCACAAATATGGAAGGATTATTCAGGTGACTTACCACCATTATGGGGGAGGTGTCGCACTGTAACAAGGAAATAGGGAGTTAGCGCAAGGGAACATGGGAGTTTATGTCAAAGTCATTGGTCCTAGCTCCTCCTTAAAGATGCAAAAAGCCAAGTCAAGCATTGTCCATGATCAAGTTGCATAAAATATTTACCATGAGCTGCATAAAATATTTACTATTATTATTGCTCCACCTTAAATCTACAGAAATTTTCAAATTATATTTCTCTTATCATCACTTCAAGTTAGAATCCCATAAATTGTTCAAATTTGAAGCAAAAAAATAATCTTTGCAAATCAAACTATGGAAATAAAACAAATACAACAGATACCTGGGAATTTACATGCTCAGAAAACAAGTGGAAAATATCAGGAGAGAGATGGAAGGGCATTGAAGTAGAGATTGTCTCCATTGTCAAACTAGAGATAATTGTCTTCAAATCAATGCAGTTGCAGGTGAGTCACAAAAAACTTGTCACTGGTAGCAGATACGTTCCAAATGTTAAACATGGACCTCACCAAACATATGTAAATTAGAAAGAAAAGAAACCCAAATATCTTCCCGCTTTATTTCAAATTTTCATTCTCGCGCTTAATTTGAAATTTGAAATCATGGTGTGAGAGAAACATCATGCATGTAGGTATCATACATGGTGTGTAATATCATTCACAGCTAGACCATAACAGAAATAGACACCAGGAGGAGGTTGGTGAAACAAAGGAGACAAACGTTTTTGGAGCAGACGGAGTGGGCCCATCAAAGTAGCCAGAGAATGACCATCGGCGAGGGAGGGCACAAAAAATGAAGGGTAAAACATTGACTTATTAGCTCACTCCGATATCTAGAAGTTGTGCACAATTTACAAAAAACTGAAGTTAATCGCTAAACAATTTTGAGAAATTGGGTAGTGGAGGGTGGAATGTATTGACGACGGGGCCATACTGGAGTCCACACAACCTATTTTTTTGTTGTAAACTTGCGTGATGGTCATATGACTACAATTTTCTAATACTTTCATACTAATATTTTCATACGTGGGATGATTATATGATTATACAACTACAGTTTGATGGTTGTGACGAGATGTAATATGGTCACATGCTCCCAATTTCATGGATGCAGTCATAAAAATGCAAACATATTCCTATATGGTCATATTATGCATGCAAAAGTTGGAAAATTCCATTGGTACAACAGTCATACATCTACAAAACACAAGTTGATGCAAAAACTGGACTATTTGGACAATAATTGGTTGTTGCACGATTAGGATTCGATGTTGTATGGTCAGAATTAACTGAATTAAACGTTGTAAGAGCAAAATTGGCCGCAATTATGTTGGATTAGGCAAATAATAAACTTATATGAGCACCCTACGACAAATTCCTATCTTTTTTGTGCCATTATAGTGTCTAGAAAGAATATACGTTAAAATTTAAACAAATTTCATGCAAATTATGCCTCTGCAATAACTAAACTAACAGATGGCTAGTTTGTATGGTCAATATGAAAGCTTGAACTTGAATTTGATGTAGAAAAATAGTGCAAACGGACATTGGATCTCTATTACAGAAAACATAGAGAGTGGAGAAAATTAGAACCCAAATCCAAGGCTGTATTGCAAGTTCTTTAATACTAATGATGTGAGAAACCCACTCAAAAAAAGTTCTACACATAAAATAAGTGTGGAAATACTTATCTCTGATTAATTTTCATTGAACAAACAATCAACTTATATCTCTTACAAAATGAAACTATCTCAATGAACTGAGGAGAGAAAGACTCTCAAAATCCATCAAAATAGGATCTATGCACTAAAACATGGAAAAAGTTGAGGAAAGATTTCAACTGTGTTGTTGGAAATCTTAATTAGCTCCATATACTTGGAAAATAGCCCATAAAGATCTCAATAATCACTTGATACTACTAAACTACAATACCACGTAACTCTTATGCCCATATTAATATCCTATTACAATATTAATGAAAAATACAATAGCATATCAAGCTCAAAATATAAACTATGCATTTTACTCCTTATCATTAGCATGATGTGGGTGGCCCACTCTATAGAAAATCATGTAGATTCACAAGCTCATGCAATTTACTAAAGCATAGGACAAGAATCTACTTCTACTTTCAACTAGCGAAAGCCAATAAATCAATGAAAACAATATGAACAAGAAGAAGATAAATCAATGGCACATAACACAAGATGTATATGGGGAAAGCCACTGCTCAAAACCCCGCTATATGTATTGCATATATTAGAAATATGAGTGAAGATACAAAGCTTGTTCTCACTAGAACAATTTCGCACAAGTATGCTCAACTCTCTCAGCTCACAAGCTAGCTCTTGGCCAACACTTAGCCAATTCTGCAGCTCTCCAAGCCCCTAATATCTTACGTAATTCCTAGGATGAATAACTTGTATTTAAAGGGAATTCATGCTTCCAAAACTGCGCAATCCAAACATAGGATCAATCTCTGATGCATGCATGATATTTACACTCTAGTAAATAATACCACTGATAGTACATTGTCCCTGCACTCTAGTCTCAACTAGGTCTTTCTTAGAATCGACATGCATGAGTTTCTGATGAGGGAATCTTCAGTTAACTAGAGTGACACTTGTGGATGCACTAGTGCACCAACTGACTATTAACTCTCTATTAGTTCCTCAAACAGTTTGGAACTAATTAAACCAAACTTAACTTAGTAAATTGAGTTATCTAATTTTCAACTCAATTTAAACTCATATTGGACCCCTAAAACTTAGGGAGAACACATACATGACCACAGAAAGACTTCCAACTCGAAATTCCTAAGATAATTAAGTTAATTAAACTTAATTAACTATTTACAAGTTGCTATGAGAATAGAATTCGATTTCAATTCTCAGTTTAATTTAAGGACAAATTAAACTAGAATTTGTTGTTGGCATTTCTCAACACTCCCTCTCAATAAGAAAGGGATTATCAACTACCCTGATCCTGTCTCTTTGAAACTTGAATTTAAATGTTGACAATGCCTTTGTCAATATATCAACATCTTTCTTCTCAGTGGGAATGTACTCTAACAACATAATCCACCTCAATACACAATCTCTGAGATGATGATTTCAAACATCAATATGCTTGGACCGATCATGAAAAACTGGATTTTCAGAGAGTTTGATATAACTCTGATTATCACAGTAAATCATAGTTGGATCCATCTACTGATCAAACAAAACAACCATGATCATCCTCATCCAGATGGCATCACATGTTGCCTGACTCGCAACCATGTACTTTGCCTCTGCCGAACTTAGTGCAACCAATATTTGTTTCCTGTTGTACCAAGAAACTGTCGCTGACCCAATACTGAAGATCCCTCCTTATGTGCTCTTCCTGTCGGATGGATTCCCTGCCCAATCTGCATCAGTGAAGCCTTGAAGCTTCACTCCCTTTTTCCATTTGTATCATAATCCATACTAAGAACTTCCCCTGAGGTATCTCAAAACATGCTCTGCTACCTTCCAATACAACTTGGTAGGCATAACCATCACTTGACTAAGCTAGTTAACTGCATATCACATATCTGGTCATGTGTTTACCAAGTACATGAGTGAACCCACAAGCGAAATGTAAATAGTAGCTTCCACTACTTCCCCTGAAGTAGCATCATCCTTCCTCTAGTTACCTGCAAGAGGAGTCTCCATGGGTTTGTTGCTCTCCATGCAGAATCTCCTGAGCATCTCGTTGGCATACTTGCCCTCAAACACAAACAACTCCCCATCTCCCTGCCAAGAAAGTAATGCATGAGCCCCATGTCCTTCATCTCAAGCTCTACCTTGCAAGACTTGATCAGTTGATCATCAACTGTGAGTATGTGATCATCAACATAAAGTACAATGATCAACAATTTACCTTCCACCACTATGTCGTATAGGTTCGCATCCGCTTCGCTCTTCGTGAAGCCCAACCCGGTGAAGTAACTATCTATCCTAGTGTACCAAGCACGAGGTGCTTGCTTCAAACCATACAATGCTATCTTGAGTCGGTACATATGTGACTCACAGGAAAAGATATCAAAACCTTTAGGTTGCTCTATGTATACCTCTTCCTAAATCATTCCATCAAGGAAGGTTGTCTTCACATCCATCTGATGTATCTTCCAACCCCTCTGTGCTGATAGTGCAAATATAGATCTGAATGACGAGTACCTTGCAACAAGAGCAAAGGTCTCACCATAGTCAATCCCCTCTACCTGTGAAAAGCCACGGACCACAAATCTAGCCTTATGCTTCTTCACACTACCATCTGTAGCTTGATTTACCTTGTAAATCCATTGGGAGCTCACCACTGACTTGTCCTCGGGTATTGGGACCACATTCGAAACACCGTTACGAACTATGGAGCCATACTCCTCCACTATGGCACAACCCAAACCGGTTGTTGCACTACTTCCTTAAAGGAAGATGGCTCTGTTAGAACACATTCGCCCTTAAGAGTCATGAATCCAGTGTACCTTTCAGGTGACCTCCTCTACCTACGCTAGGAAGTGGGTTCTCCCACATTCTCCTGTGCATCATCCAACAATCTGTTAGCCTCTCTGGTGCGCTTTCTTCCCTCTCTGGAAGACACTGCCTGAGTGGATGTCTCCACTCTTGGATCCTCTGCATGTGGCTACTCCACATCAATCTGAGGCTCCTCAATCTTAGGAGCTAAAATCTCCTCGTTCGCATGTAACTCGAGCTCCCTCTCAAGGGAAACTCACATGGCCTTCTCCTCATCGAATCTGACATTCCTGTGAACCACTGTCATCCTGTGTGTCTGCAATTACACCCAATAGTTTTGAGGTGTATCAGTGTACCCCAGAAATATCCCCAACTCTGTTGTCGGCTCAAGCTTCTTTTGTGCATCTTTGGTCAGATCGAAATATATCGATGACCCAAAAATCTTGAAGTGACCAACATCTAAATTCTTACCTGAATAAGCCTCCTTTGGTGTCTTGATCTCAAGTATCTGATGTGGGCTATGGTTCTGAACATAAACCATTGTGTTGCATGCCTCAACCCACAAGTGTAGTGGTAGGCCTTGATCATGCAACATTGCCCTTGCTGCCCCTACTATTCTTATGTTCTTCCTCTCGGCCACCCCATTCTGCTGAGGGTTATGGGGTGTCGTCAACTCCCGTTTAATCCCTTCCACTGCACAGAAGTTCTTAAACTCGTTTGAGACATACTCACCACCATTATCACTCCATAGAGCTTTAACCTTCTTTCCCAACTCTTTCTCCACCAATGCTTTAAACTCACAAAACTTTGTGAAAGTTTGATCCTTTTTCTGCATGAAAAATATCCAACATTTACGAGAATAGTCATCAACAAATATAACATAATACTTGTGTTTGGTCATGGATGTTGTCAAGAATGGTCCACACACATCTGAATGGACTCGCTCTAGAATAGCCTCTGCTCGACTGTCTCTGTCGTGAAAGGAAGACTTGGTGTATTTTCCCAAAGTACACCCCTTGCATGTATCAACTTTCTCAAGCATACCTTTGGGAAGATCGGTAGAGATATGCTGTAATATCTTCAAAGCCCCATGATGCAAGTGGACCAATCACCGATGCCACAACTCGTCAACATCTCAACTCTGCACCCTGACTGCTTTTGTGCTTAAAGCAGCACACTCCTCTACCTCTATCTTATAGACATTCTTCACCCAGATCCATAACTTGACCCATGGCTATGTGTCTAAGAAACATTTTGTTGGGTGTGGAGCCTGATTATCTTCTGTATTCAAATGTCTCAGCCGGATGTATACCCCAGGAAGACTGTACACCCCTCCACGCGGGGGGACTTGCCCCCCCCGGCTAGGGGGTCCGGGGGCAGTGCCCTCAAAGCTAAAAATAGATGTAAAATTGCCTTGTAAAAGTCTAGTAATTTCTAGTCAATCTGGGCCGTTCATTAGGCAGATGATCTGACTGTAGAAGTTATGTTTAATTTAGGGTTTTTTTCCCTAGAAGGCAACCCCTCACTATATGTGAGGGAATTGTATTGCGTCTATGCATATCTGTATTCTGAGTGAGGAAGAGAGAGGAGTTTGAGAGCGAAGAGCGTGTTACAACGGATCTGTTGTAGGTTGTATCTCTTCAGTTTGCTGGATAATATAATAAAAGAAGGACTGGATGTTTCTCCGTGGATGTAGCCCAAACTGGGTGAACCACGTATATCTGTGTCTCTCTTGTTTTATGCGTTTTCTGTGTTTATATTTCTGCAATATTTTATGTGTTCCATTGCTCCGTAATATATAATTTTCTAACAACTAGTATCAGAGCTGAAGGTCTATTTGGCTATTAAACTCACACGAGAGAAGGGTTCCTGGTTCGAGTGGGAGCAATGGCGGAAGATGGTAGGTTTAGGGTCGAAAAATTCAAAGGCCAAAACTATCAGCTGTGGAAGATGCAGATGGAAGATTATCTGTATCAGAGAGATCTGTACCTACCATTGAGCGGAAAGGCAAAGAAGCCGACGAGTATGATCGACACAGAATGGGATATTCTTGACAGAAAGGCACTTGGAACAATACGGTTGTGCCTAGAGGCATCGGTAGCGTTCAATATTTCAAAGGAAACGACAACACAGGGTTTAATGTCGGCATTAGCTAAACTATATGAAAAGCCCTCGGCGTCAAATAAGGTATTTCTTATGAAGCGTTTATTTAATATGAAGATGTCAGAGGGTGGATCTGTTGCTGATCATTTAAATGATTTTAATACAGTTACAAGTCAGTTAAGTTCTCTAGGGGTAAATTTTGATGATGAAGTTAGGCCTCTGTTATTTCTGTGCTCATTGCCAGAAAGTTGGAATGGTTTAGTTATGGCCATTAGTAACTCTGTCTCTGGATCCAGTACTTTAAAGTTTGATGATGTTGTAGGTACAATCCTTAGCGAGGAAATGCGACGGAAAAGCTTCGGTGAGACATCAAGTAATGCTTTGACTGCAGAGACTAGGGGAAGAAAAAGGGAAAGAGGAAAGAGCCCAGGATATCATAGTAAGTCAAGAAAAGGCAGATCCAAGTCCAGATCGGGGATAGTGTGCTAGAAATGCGGGAAGAAAGGACACCTGAAGAAAGACTACAAGTATCGGAAGGTGTTGGGTCCCTATAATATTAGTGATTACCCCATTACTATTGTAATTGTACCCCTTATTAATATTGTTGTGCCCCTATTATCCCCATATTGTTATTACTGTGCCCCATAGAATCCCTCTATTGTTATTTTTGTGGCTTTATATTATTATTGTTAGGTCGACTGGGTTATATTGTGACTCCTTAGACTCCTATATATAGAAAGGAGGTTTTGTCATTTGTATCATCCAAGAATTGTTCATTTATGTAATGTAAAGGAGGTTGACCCCTCGAAGAGGCTGAATTCTAAGGCGTTGATCTATCTTTTCTATATTTTCTTGAGCTGGTTTCATAACATTTGGTATCGGAGCTTTGGATTCTAGGGTTTCGCTGCTCCAAACAGGTCATCGTGGCATTTTCGCTATAACTTTTTTTCTGCGACGTTTCAGAAGCTAAAAGAAAAACCCATTTGAGAAGACATCACGCTGAAGCTCGGGTCCGAATTTTAGAGCTTTTTGCGCTATATTTGCGGAGATATGATCTGAGGAAGTTGGTCTTTTTGTAGACTCCTGAATTACATTCCAAACAGGTGACCTGGGGAAAATCGTCATAACTTTCTCTCTGAGCATTGGATTGAAATTTCGTAAGAAGGTATAGAAAGAGGACGGACTGTAGTTTCTTGTATATATTTTGCAGAGCCAAAGGTCGAAACAGTGACTCGTGGCACGTCGTACAAGTTCTCTCTACTGAACTAGTCTATAATCAGGTCACTGTGGGAGATTTCACATAACTCTTCCTTGGAGAATCCAATTTGGATCAGATTGGTGGAATTGGAAAGAGGACAAAGAGGGCTACTTCATGTCACGATTTGAGAACTAGATGATTTGAATGTACAGAGATACATCAGAGGCAATATCGAGCTCCTACAAAGTGAAAAAAGGTGTGTAGATTCTTTTAAATTTTTGCTTAAGATTGGTTTGAAATTTATTTTGAAGGAATTCAAAGGGCATAGTAGAGCATTATTATCGGTAACTGATTCCCCGAGGAAAGAAAATGCAAACACCTAGTAAGGAACCTGAAAGCTCTAGCATGACTCATGAAGAAGAGGAAGAAATGCAACATGATATATCAAAATTACAAGACCAAGTGCAACAACTGTCCCTTGCACAAAAAGGAACAGAATCTAAGATGGATGGTTTAAAGAAAGATGTAGAAGCTAAGATGGATGATTTAAAGAAATGTGTAGAAGCTAAGATGGATTGTTTAAAGAAAGGCGTAGAAGCTAAGATGATTGACATGGAAGCTAAGATGGATGATTTGAAGACAAACATGGAAGATTTGAAGACAGGAATGGAAGATTTGAAGACAGATTTAACGAAGTTTCTACAAGAAATGCTTACTAATGGTGAAAGGGTAGTAAAGGAAACTCATGATGAGAACAAAAGAATTTTTAATCATGATTTCATAGACTCTAATGTTGGATCGAAGACCCACCATATTCCAAAAATCAATATGAGGAAGTTTGATGGCAAGGATCCCGCAACATGGATATTACAGATGGAGCAATTTTTCGATCTCAATAATGTGCAAAACACACAAAAGGTACGTATTGCAACTTTATATTTGGAACCAAATCAGTTTGTATGGTATCAATGGCTTTGCTCTCGTAAACAATTTATCACTTGGGCAATTTTTAAGGAAGAATTGATAGCACATTATGAGGATACAAAAAGCAACACTTTTTTTAGCCAATTGATAAGTCTCAAACAAAAGGGTTCAATAATGGAGCACATTGAGGAGTTCCAAAAATTGAACATAAGGGTAAAAAATATTCCAGAGGAGCATAGGATTGATGTGTTCATAGGGTCTTTAAAGGATAATATCCAACATGATGTTCGCCTTTGGGAACCTGATTCATTAGAGAAGGCATTCAGGTTAGCAAGAAAAATGGAAAGCAAAATTATGGCAACCAGGAAGCATACCACTCACAACTATAAAGACGGAAGTGTTGTTGCCCCTAGTCTTCCACAACCTATAAGGTTGACACCACAACAATTGGAAGAAAAAAGAGAAAAAGGGCTTTGTTACAGTTGTGATAGCAAATACACTAAAGGTCATAAGTGTGCTGAGAAGAAATTATTCTACATAGATTGTGAAGAGGAAGAAGAAAAGGAGCAAGAAAGGTCAAAAGAAGAGGATATACTCCAAGAAAAAGCCTAGATAAAGAAGAAATGAATCCGACCATATCTTGTAATGCATTGGCGGGAATTACCACTCCTCAAACCATCAAGATAGAAGGACAAATCAAGAAGAAAAAGGTAATAGTGTTGATTGATTCAGGAAGTACCCACAATTTTATTCATTGTAAGGTAGCAAAAGAATTGAATTGCTTCTTATATCCAGCACCAGAGTGTCAAGTGATGGTTGCAAATGGAGGAACAATAAATTGCTCTGGAAAGTGCCATAATATCAAGCTATCCATGGGAGAATATGTATTGACTAGCCCAATGCTTTCCATTCCAATGGGAGGTGCTGATGTTGTACTAGGAGTCCAATGGCTACAATCCTTGGGTACAATAGCTTTTAATTTTCAAGAACTTTTCATCAAATTTTCTACGGAAGGAAAGGAAGTTGAATTAAGGGGTATTGCAGGGAAACCAGGAAAGATAATCAGCTCTAATGGTATGACAAAGCTTCTAAAAAAGGAACAAAGAGGTGTAATTGCACAATTATGTTCGCTAGATTTCTCCAGATCTCAAAAAAGTCCTGGACAATCATTCCAAGGTATTTGAGACTCCCAAAGGTCTCCCACCTATGCGTGATCATGATCATGCTATTCATCTGATTCCAGGAAGTGTTCCTCCAAACATCAGGCCGTACAGATATCCCTATGCCCAAAAGAGTGAAATTGAACGTATGGTTGCAGAAATGCTAGAGGCTGGTATAATTCAACCGAGTCAAAGTTCTTTCTCTGCTCCAGTAGTATTGGTGCACAAGAAGGATGGATCATGGCGCATGTGTCCGGATTATAGGGAGCTCAACAAGCTCACTATTAAAGATAAGTTTCCCATTCCTGTCATTGATGAATTACTGGATGAATTGCATGGATCAATTTACTTCACCAAGTTGGATCTTCGTTCAGGATATCATCAAATCAGAATGAAGATTGAAGACATTCCGAAAACAGCATTTAGAACTCATGAGGGTCATTATGAATTTTTGGTCATGCCTTTTGGCCTTACCAATGCACCTTCAACATTTCAAGGTTTGATGAATTCAATTTTCAAACCATTCCTTAGAAAATTTGTGTTAGTATTTTTTGATGATATACTAATCTACAGCAAGTCTTGGAAGGATCATGTTGAACATGTTGACAGGGTGCTACAACTATTGGAGGAGAAACAATTATATGCAAAAAGATCCAAATGTTTCTTTGGAGTCCAAGAGGTGGAATATCTGGGTCATATTGTATCTCATGAAGGAGTTAAGGTAGACCCTAGCAAAATTAAAGCCATTAAGGAATGGAAAATCCCCACATCCATAAAGCATCTGCGAGGATTTCTCGGGTTGACAGGGTATTATCGCAAGTTTGTTAAGAATTATGGGAGAATAGCAGCACCTCTAACAACATTATTGAAGAAAGATGCATTTTCATGGACTCTGGAAGCAACAAAGGCCTTCGAACATCTTAAAGAGGCAATGTGCCAAGCACCGGTCTTAGCTACACCGGACTTCACAAAAACCTTTATTGTGGAATGTGATGCTTCAGGAAATGGAATTGGTGCTGTTCTAATGCAAGATGAAAGACCCATTGCTTTTGAAAGTCGTCCAATCAAGGGAAAGTTTTTACACAAAGCTATTTATGAGAAGGAAATGTTGGCAATACTCCATGCACTTAAGAAATGGCGACCCTACCTAATGGGAAGACACTTCAAGGTAAAAACGGATCATGATAGCCTTAAATACTTTTTAGAACAAAGATTATCCTCTGAAGAGCAACAAAAGTGGGTCACAAAGATGTTGGGTTATGACTTTGAAATCATCTACAAAAAAGGGAAGCAAAATGTGGTGGCAGATGCACTCTCAAGAAAGGATGAGGATGTGGAAGCATTGTTGTGCGCCATTTCTATTATCCAACCAGATTGGATAAACGAAGCAAGGGAGGAATGGAAGAATGACGAAGAAGTGTGGGCACTTATTCAAAAGTTACAACAAGATTCCAGTACGCCTGATACATTTAGCTGGAAAAATGATTCGTTATGGTACAAAGATCGCTTATACCTCTGTAAGAATTCCCAGCTAAAACAAAAGATTCTTATGGAATTGCACACTTCTCCCTTAGGAGGGCACTCAGGATTTTTAAAAACTTACCACAGGGTTAAGAAGGAATTTTTTTGGGATGGCCTTAAATCAGATATTCAAAAGTTTGTGGCGGAATGTTTGGTTTGCCAACAAAATAAAGTTGAAACAATTAAGACACCGGGTCTATTACAACCTTTATCCATTCCAAGCCAACGTTGGGAGGAGGTTTCAATGGATTTTATCACAGGTTTACCCAAGTCTGAGGGAAAGAGTGTCATCATGGTGGTAGTTGACAGACTTACCAAGTATGCACACTTTTGTGCATTATCACATCCATTTAAAGCCAGTACAGTTTCTACTGCATTTATGGAAACAATTCAAAAGCTACATGGAAACCCAAAGATTATTGTAAGTGACAGAGATCCCATTTTCACTGGAAATTTTTGGACAGAATTATTTTCTTGTCTTGGTACTCAGTTAGCTCATAGCTCATCTTATCATCCTCAATCTGATGGGCAAACTGAGATAGTAAACAAATGTTTGGAAGGATATCTTCGTTGCTTTGTATCTGATAAACAGACACAATGGGTCAAATGGTTGCCTCTGGCTGAATGGTGGTATAACACTTCCTTCCATACAGCAACAAAAATGACCCCATTTATGGCACTTTATGGGTATCAACCACCATCCATCACATCATATTTAAGAGAAAATTCTAAGGTTCAGGCAGTGGAACATCACATCGAACATCAACAACAAGTCCTCCAACTCTTAAAGGATAACCTCGTGTTGGCACAGAATAGAATGAAACAACAGGCAGATCAACATCGCAGTGAAAGAAGTTTTGATGTAGGTGATTGGGTATTCCTACGGCTACAACCATATAAGCAAATGTCCCTCAAGCAAGCTAAGAAGGATAATAAATTATCACCAAAGTATTATGGTCCGTACAAGGTGTTGCAAAAGATTGGTACTATGGCATACAAATTGGAGCTTCCTGCAGCTTCTCGATTGCACCCAGTTTTCCATGTTTCATGTTTAAAGAAGGTTATAGGCAACAAGCTCCCAGTTCAAACAATATTGCCAGAACTTGACGAGGAAGGAAAAATTATATTGGAACCGGAAGCAGTCACAGAAACAAGAACTCGACAGCTACGAAATCGATCAATTTCGGAGTATCTTATCAAGTGGAAGAACTTATCCGCTGAAGATTCCACATGGGAGGATGAGAATTTTATACAGAAGTATCCAGAACTACTCAAGCGTTGAGGACAACACTTTTTTGAAGGAGAGGGGCATGTTGGGTCCCTATAATACTAGTGATTACCCCATTACTATTGTAATTGTACCCCTTATTAATATTGTTGTGCCCCTATTATCCCCATATTGTTATTACTGTGCCCCATAGAATCCTCTATTGTTATTTTTGTGGCTTTATATTATTATTGTTAGGTCGGCTGGGTTATCTTGTGACTCCTTAGACTCCTATATACAGAGAGGAGGTTTTGTCATTTGTATCATCCAAGAATTGTTCATTTATGTAATGTAACGGAGGTTTCCCCCTCGAAGAGGCTGAATTCTAAGGCGTTGATCTATCTTTTCTATCTTTTCTTGAGCTGGTTTCGTAACAGAAGGGAAAAGAAGGAGACGCGCAGCAAGAAACTAATCATGAAGCAAATGTGACAAGTGATGTGTTGCAAGATGCTTTGATTCTTTCATTAGAAAATACTATTGATGCCTGGGTGGTAGATTCAGGGGTCTCATTCCATACCACACCTAATAGGAAACATTTTCATGATTATGTTAAAGGAGATTTTGGACAGGTTCGATTGGGTGATGATAAACCCTGTAAAATCGTTGGAATGGGTACAGTTTTCATAAAACAACAGAATAGAAATCAATGGCTATTGAAGGAGGTAAGGCATGTTCCAGATCTGAAGAAAAATATGATTTCAACAGGGCAGTTGGGAGGTGAAGGTTGCATAAGTACTTTCACAGATAAAACCTGGAAGGTCACTAAAGGATCCTTGGTAATAGCGAAAGGAGGAAAGGTTGGTACATTGTATTTATGCAATGGTATTTCTAATTCTGTTAATGCTTTAACCTCTACAGGAGAAGATACGACATTGTGGCATCATAGGCTCGGGCACATGAGTGAGAAGGGGATGCAGATTCTTCACTCAAGAAATTTGTTGCCAAGTTTGAAGCATGTTGATTTAAAATTCTGTGAGAATTGTGTTTATGGAAAACATAAGAGAGTCAGATTCCTTAGAGTTGGGAAAGGAAAGAAGAGTGAAAAATTAGAGCTTGTGCATACTGATGTATGGAGACCTGCTCAGGTATCATCTCTTGGTGGCTCTCGTTATTATGTTACTTTTATTGATGATGCAACCAGAAAAACCTGGATTTATTGTATTCGAAATAAATCTGATGTATTTGATATTTTCAAGAAATGGAAAGCTTTGGTTGAAAATGAGATAGGGAAAAGGTTGAAGTGTCTCAGATCAGATAATGGAGGTGAATATTGCAGCAAAGAGTTTGATAGGTACTGTTTAAAGAATGGAATTCACAGAGAGAAGACAGTTCCAGGAACACCACAAGAAAATGGTGTGTCAGAAAGGATGAACATGACAATCATGGAGCGTGCAAGGTGCATGAGATTGCATGCAGGATTGCCTTTACAATTTTGGGCAGATGCTGTAGATACTGCTGTTTATCTAATAAACAGAGGGCCTTCAAGTTCCTTGGATGGTGGTATTCCAGAGGAGGCATGGACAGGTAAAAAGGTAAACTACTCATTTTAAAGTCTTTTGGTTGTGAAGCCTTTGTCCACATTAATAAAGAAAATAGAACAAAGCTTGAGGCAAAATAAAAGAAATGTACCTTTATTGGATATGGTGTTAATGATTTTGGTTATCGCTTATATGATTATGAAAATCATAAAATAATCAGGAGTAGAGATGTAATATTCAATGAAAAGGTCTTGTATAAGAATTAGTTGCAGGAAAATAAATAAGAAAAAGAAAAAAGAGTATACACAGTGCTTGATGATATCATAGGAAAAGTGATGGTGCCTGAAAATCATAATTATCAACAGCTAGAACAACAACCACAACAACAACAAGCATCTCAAACACCGGAAAGTGGTGTTAGAAGATCTATCAGGATAAGTAGACCCCTGAATGATACTCTCCTTCATTATATTATGTATTGTTGACTGATTCTGGTGAACCAGAATGTTATGAAGAAGCAGTGTGGGTAGAAACCAGGAAGAAGTGGGAGAAAGCCATGAAAGAAGAGATGGACTCCTTAGCACATAACCAGACTTGGGACTTAGTCAGGTTTCTTGTAGGTAAAACAACATTGCAGAATAAATGGGTTTACAGGCTGAAGGAAGAAGATGGAGGAAAACAGAGGTACAAAGCTAGACTTGTGGTGAAGGGGTTTGCACAGAAGAAAGGTATTGATTTTGATGAAATATTTTCTCCTGTTGTTAAAATGACTTCAATCAGAACTATTTTAAGTCTAGTAGCAATTGAAGATTTGCATATTGAGCAGTTAGATGTAAAGACAACTTTTCTCCATGGGGATTTGGAGGAAGAGATATACATGTAGTAGCCACAAGGATATGAGGTAAAAGGGAAGGAGAAACTAGTGTGTAGGCTGAAGAAGAGCTTGTATGGCTTAAAACAGGCTCCAAGGCAGTGGTATCTAAAATTTAACAGGTTTATGTCTGAACAAGGTTATACTAGATGTCACTCTGATCATTGTGTTTATCTCAAAAGGAAAAATGATGGCAACTATATTATATTGTTATTGTATGTAGATGACATGCTTGTTGCAGGTTCTAACATGCAGGAGACAAATGTGCTCAAAAGAAAATTGGAAAACTCATTTGCAATGAAGGATTTGGGTGCTGCAAAACAAATCCTTGGTATGAGAATAACTAGAGACATGAAGAATCACAAATTAAAATTGTCTCAAAGTGAGTACATAGAAAAGGTGTTGAAAAGGTTTAATATGCAGAATGCAAAACCAGTTGGTATACGTTTGGCTATCCATTTCAAATTAAGTAAGGAGGCGTGTCCCAAGACTCAGGAAGAAATGGCTCATATGTCTAAAGTTCCATATGCATCAGCAATTGGAAGCTTACTGTATGCAATGGTCTGCACAAGGCTTGATATTGCACAAGCAGTGGAAGTTGTAAGCAGGTACATGAACAATCCAGGAAAAGAACATTGGATGGTAGTGAAGTGGATTCTCAGGTATTTGAGAGGTACCACAAATCAAGAATTATGCTTTGGTAGTTCAAACATTGCTCTACAGGGATATGTTGATGTAGATATGGCAGGTGACAGAGATAACAGGAGGAGCACTACAGGATATGTATTTACTGTAGGTGGAACAGCTGTCAGTTGGGTTTCAAAAATCCAAAGTGTTGTTGCACTTTCAACAACAGAAGCAGAGTATGTTGCTGCTACAGAGGCTAGTAAAGAAATGATTTGGCTACAAAGGTTTCTGGATGAATTGGGTAAGAAGCAGGAGTTGGGCAGGTTATACAGTGATAGCCAGAGTGCCATACATCTTGCAAAGAACTCTGCATTTCATTCCAAGACTAAACATATACATCTCAAGTACCATTTCATACGGTCAGCATTGGAAGATGGACAGTTGAAGCTGGAAAAGATACACACTAGCCAGAATCCTGCATATATGTTAACAAAAGTTGTAACCAGGGAGAAACTGAGAATCTACTCAGTTTCAATTGGTCTTCAAGTATGATGAAGAAGGTGAGAAACAACCAGGTCCAAAGTGGAGTCATTGTGTAGCAAATGAAGCAGCGGTGGAGTTGCTATAATCAGTCTCCAAGTGGGAGATTGTTGGGTGTGGAGCCTGATTATCTTTTGTATTCAAATGTCTCAGCCGGATGTATACCCGGGGAAGACTGTACACCCCTCCATGCGGGGGGGACTTGTCCCCCCCGCGGGGGTCCGGGGGGGCTAATCCCTGTAGAAATTTTGAATAATTTAACACATATTCAATGGAGATTATCCTGATCATGTACTATTGCGGAAAACATACACAATACATAAGCTCCTCTACGTTGATCAACAAGATAGCAGCATCAATAACAATAAAACATCAAGAGCATTCACACATTAACACAGTATGTATCTCGGGGAAAGCATCTCGCTAAAAACCCCAACTATCTGTATATTAATGATTGAGTCATGTAACATTACACAGCATAATACTTCTCACAAGTATCTCCACCTCTGTTACACACAATACAGCTCAGATCTGATCTCCAAATCTCTTCCACTGCTTGCCTGCCTCCACTGCTCAATACCTGCTCAAGAACTGATGAGAATGGCTTCCCAAACTTGTATTTCACCTGCAAAATAGTCACTCACACTTTGTTGGACGTGAGCACAAGCTATAATGTGGGCAAAAATACGTGAGCAAACTCATTGGCATACTCAATCCCTTTATTGTGCAAGATCTGGTGCACAACTATAGTCACAACTGATAGCAATATGATTCTCTAACACCTGTCCCTGCTGAACTGAACATGCACTGACATGCAACTGAGTTAACTGATGTATTCATTAGTTGTATTATGAGTTAATAACTTGTGAATTAATTAATAAGTAATTCACCCAACTCATCTCTAGTCTATTTGCCAGTTAGACTAAATACAACCAGTTTAACAAAGCTAAACTGAACACAACTCCATCAACTCCACCAAACTCAACTGATTGAGTTCTAACTGAAGTCATGCATGCAAATATTAGTCATCCCATAGGTAACCACGTATTTCCCTCTGGGATCTGCATGTACCACATCCGTAGCTCATCCTGAAGTGCTCCAAGAGAATAAGATTAAGTTTATAGTCCAAATATTATTTTGAGATAATAATATTTGACTTTTCTATTTTTGACTTTGATCACTCACACTGTGATCACTCACACTTTCATCAAAAATAGAAGTCCATCTATTTTTTCCCAACTTGATCAATCATCCATAAACAACAACCTGCAATCCATAGACATGATCCATATGTCTAAAAATATACATAGTCTAAAAATAGACTTGCGCCAAAAATAGCCTGCGGGCCCACTTAGTGAAGGCAACTCTTTTCACTAAGCCCCATCATCTTGTTGCAATCTCAACAAGCATTTCTTGTTGCACACTTTTCAACAATCCCCCCTTGCTAGGGGGTCTGAGGGCAGCGCCCCCGAAGCTAAAAATAGATGTAAAATTGCCTTGTAAAAGTCTAGTAATTTCTAGTCAATATGGGCCGTTCATTGGGCAGATGATCTGACGATAGAAGTTACGTTTAATTTAAGGTTTTTTGCCCTAGAAGGCAACCCCTCACTATATATGAGGGAATTGTATTGCATCTATGCATATCTGTATTCTGAGTGAGGAAGAGAGAGGAGATTGAGAGCAAAGAGGGTGTTACAACGGATCTGTTGTAGGTTGTATCTCTTCAGTTTGCTGGATAATATAATAAAAGAAGGACTGGTTGTTTCTCCATGGACGTAGCCCAAACTGGGTGAACCACATATATCTGTGTCTCTCTTGTTTTATGTGTTTTCTGTGTTTATATTTCTGCAATATTTTATGTGTTCCATTGCTCTGTAATATATAATTTTCTAACACATTTTTCCTTTTGAGAAGATCACATCATACCCTCTATCCTCAAGCATGGCAACATATACCAAGTTCTTCTTTAGCTCGGGCACATACATAACATTCTTCAAGGTGAGTGGAGTCCCATGCTCCCTCTGAAAAGTAATCGTGCCCAATCCAGTAACATTATACTTCCCATGGTCACCCATCTCAATATGCATATGGAGATATTTCTCCTCCAGGTCACTGAATAACTCTTTGTCACTAGTCATGTGGAATGAAGCTCCACTGTCTAAGTACCATACACTTCCCATCATTGATGACACCATGCATGCAATGAGGTAAAAGTCCAATTCGAATTGAGAAGAAAAATCCTCACTCGCCGCTCTTCCTAAGGACTTCTTCTTGGACTCCTTGAGTAGACAATTTGTAGCAAAATGGCCCAGCTCATGACAATGAAAGCACTTAAATTTCGTCATGTCTTTCTTCTTACCTCCATGACAATAATCCAATTTGGAATGGGAAGCTTTCCCTTTCCCATTCTTCGCCTTAATCAAAAGGCACAATTCTCTTCATCATCAGTGTTTGATGAATATCCATCCCTAGTGTTACTCATGATCTCCTCCTGCATCAAATCCGACCACATTCGTTCCCAATCCAACATCTTTTCCCGACCTTTTACAGAGTTCTGATAACTGTGCCAACTCTTTGGGAGTCCTAGAAGAGCAAGACGCACCATATCATCCTCGACAATCGTGATTCCAACACTTCCAAGTTCATCACGACACTGAGTCAACTTAGTCAAGTATTTTGGAATCGTCTCACCTTTCTCCATTTTGATTTTTCAAAGTTTTTCCTTCAATGCCAATTTCCATTGGTCACTATTGTTTTGATACAATTCCATCAACGTTTTCCACATAGCATACATATTTTCCTTGCCATGGACCCTCGAGACAATGTGGTCTCGAACTCCCTAAAGGATTATCCACCTCGCCTTCGCCACACACTTCTTCCATTCAGCCAAATTATGTGCATCCGATGTTGCTGGCTTAGGAATTTCTTGATCATCGAATTCCTTCCATCCATTATCCTCTAGCACATCCTCCATTATGTCCCTCCAGGGTATAAAATTCGAGTTGCCTTCCAAGGAATACTTGAGCCGCAAACCGTAGAATGCCATCTATCGATCCTGAAGTATGTATTGAAAATTTGAATTTCACTTGTAACCCAAAACTCAAAACTTCTAAATCTCCTCTAGTATATTGTTCTCAGCTCCGATACCATGTAGATTCATAAGCTCGTGTAATGTACTAAAGCATAGGACAAGAATCTACTTCTACTTTCAACCAGCGGAAGCCAGTAGATCGATGAAAACAATATGAACAAGAATAAGATAAATCAATGGCATATAAGACAAGATATATCTGGGGAAATCCACTACTCAAAACCCCGCTATTTGTATTTCATATATCAGAAATATGAGTGAAGATACAAAGCTTGTTCTCACTAGAACAATTTTGCACAAGTATGCTCAACTCTCTTAGCTCACAAGCTATCTCTTGGCCAACACTTAGCCAAATTTTTAGCTCTCTAAGCCCCTAATCTCTTGTGTAATTCCTAGGATGAATAGCCCGCATTTAAAGGGAATTCATGCTTCCAAAACTGCACGATCTAAACATAGGATCAATCTATGATGCATGCATGATATTTACACTCCAGTATATAATACCATTGATAGCACACTATCCCTACACTCTAGTCTCAACTGGTTCTTTCTCATAATTGACATGCATGAGTTTTTGATGAGGGAATCTTCAGTTAAGTAGAGTGACACTTGTGGATCCACTAGTGCACCAACTAACTCTTAACTCTATATTAATTCCTCAAACAATTTGGAACTAGTTTAATTGAACTTAACTTAGTAAACCGAGTTATCTAATTTCCAACTCATTTTAAACTCATAGTGGACCCCTAAAAATTAGGGAGAACATATACATACTATAGAAAGATTTCCAATTCAAAATTCCTAAGCTAATTAAGTTAATTAAACTTAATTAACTATTTACAAGTTTCTATGAGAATAGAATTCGATTTTAATTCGCAGTTTACTTCAAGGACAAATTAAACTGGAATTTCTTGTTGCCATTTCTCAACGCTCCCTCTCAACAAGAAAGGAATTATCAACTACTCCAATCCTGTCTCTGTGAAACTTGAATTTACCTCTTGACAATGCCTTTGTCAAAATGTCAGCATCTTGCTCCTCCATGGGAATGTACCCTAACAACATAATCCAACTCAATACATAATCTCTGAGATGATCATACCAAATATCAATATGCTTGGATCGATCATGAAAAAGTGGATTTTCAAAGAGTTTGATACAACTTTGATTATCACAGTAAATCACAGTTGGATCCATATGGTGACCAAACAAACCAAACATGATCTTCCTCATCTAGATGGCCTCACATGTTTCCTGACTCACAGACATGTACTCTGCCTCTGCAAAACTTAGTGCAACCGATCTCTGTTTCCTGTTGTACCACGAAACTGTCACAGACCCAATACTGAGGATCCCTCCTGATGTGCTCTTCACGTCAGATGGACTCCCTGCCCAATCTGCATAGGTGAAGCCTTGAAGCTTCACTCCCTATGTATGTTTGTATCATAATCCATATTGAAAAGTGCCCTTGAGGTATCTCAACACATGCTCTTCTACCTTCCAATACAGCGTGGTAGGCCTAACCATTGCTTGACTAAGCTGGTTAACTGCATAACACATATCTGATCGGTGTGTTCACCAAGTACATGAGTGAACCCAAAAGCTGCCTATAAACAATAGCTTCCACTAATTCCCTTGAAGTAGCACCCTCCTTCCTCCAGTTACCTGTTAGAGGAGTCTCCATGGGTTTGCTTCCCTCATGCGATATCTCCTGAGTATCTTATTGGCATACTTTCCCTGAGACACAAAAAACTCCCCATCTCCCTGCCATACCTCCATGCCAAGAAAGTAATGCATGAGCCCCATGTCATTCATCTTAAACTCTCTTGCAAGGTCCTCCTTGCAAGACTTGATCAACTGGTCATAACTTGTGAGTATGAGATCATCAACATAAAGTACAATGATCAACAGTTTACCTTCCACCACTATGTGGTAACGTTTCGCATCCGCTTCAATCTTTGTGAAGCCCAACCGGGTTGAGTAGTTATCTATCATGGTGTACCAAGCACGAGGTCCTTACTTCAGCCCATACAACGCTCCCTTGAGCCGGCACACATGCGACTCACGGTCAAAGGTCTGAAAACCTTCAAGTTGCTCTATGTACACCTCTTCCTCAATCATTCCAGTAACGAAGGTTGTCTTCACATCCATATGATGTATCTTCCAACCCATCTGTGTTGATAGTTCCAATATAGATCTGATTGATGATTACCTTGCAACAGGAGCAAAGGTCTCATCATAGTCAATCCCCTCTACTTGTGAAAAGCCATGGGCCACAAATCTAGCATTATGCTTCTCCACACTACCATTTGCAACTTGCTTTACCTTGTAAAGCCAATGGAAGCTCACCACTGACTTGTCCTTCAGTCTCGGCATCATATCCCAAACACCGTTTACGAACTATGGAGTCATACTCCTCCACCATGGCATCAACCCAAACCGGCAGCTACATTTCTTCCTTAAAGGAAGATGGATTTGTCACAACACATTCGCTCATAAGAGCCATGTATCTAGTGCACCTTTTAGTTGACCTCCCCTGCTTGCACTGAGAAGTGGGTGCTCCCACATTCTCCCGTGCATCATCCAACAATCTGTTAGCCTCTCTGGTGCACTTTCTTCCCTCTCTGGAAGACTCTGCCTAAGTGGATGTCTCCACTCCTGGATCCTCTGCATGTGGCTGCTCCACATCAATCTGAGGCTCCTCAACCTTAGGAGCTAAAAGCTCCTCATCCACATGTAGCTCAAGCTCCCTCTCAAGGGAAACTCACATGGCCTTCTCCTCATTGAATCTGACATCCTTGTGAACCACTGTCATCCTGTTGGTCGGCAAGTACACCCGATAGTTTTGAGGTGTATCAGTGTACCCCACAAATATCCCCAACTCTGTTGTCGATTCAAGCTTCTTCCGTGCATCTTTGGTCACATGGAAATATACCGATGACCCAAAAATCCTGAAGTGACCAACATCTGGCTTCTTATTGGAATAAGTCTCCTCTGGTGTCTTCATCTCAAGTATCCGATGTGGGCTACGGTTCTGAACATAAACTGTTGTGTTGCATGCCTCAGCCCACAAGTGTAGTGGTAGGCCCTAATCATGCAACATCGCCCTTGCTTCCCCTACTATGCTTTTGTTCTTCCTCTCAGCCACCCCATTTTGCTGAGGGTTATCGATTATCATCAACTACCATTTAATCCCTTCCGCTGCACAAAAGTTATTAAACTCGTTTGAGACATACTCACCACCGTTATCACTCTGTAGAGCTTTAACCTTATTTCCCAACTCTTTCTCCACCAATGCTTTAAACTCAAAAAACTTTGTGAAAGTTTGATCCTTTTTCTGCACGAAAAATATCCAACATTTACAAGAATAGTCATCAACCTATATAACATAATACCTGTGTTTGGTCGTGGATGTTGTCGAGAATGGTCCACCCACATCTGAATGGACTCGCTCTAGAATAGCCTCTACTTGACTGTCTCTGTCGTGAAAGGAAGACTTGGTGTATTTTCCCAAAGTACACCCCTTGCATATATCAACCTGATAAAGAAACCTTTTGGAATATTGGTAGAGATTTGTTGTAATATATTCAAAGCCCCATGTTGCAAGTGGCCTAATCGCATGTGCCACAACTCGCCAACGTCTCATCTCTACACCCTTTCTTCTTTTGTGCTCAAAGCAGCACACTCCTCTACCTCCAACTTATAGAGATTCTTCACCCGAATCCCTATCTTCTTTACTTGACCCGTGGCTATGTGTCGAAGGAACGCTTTTCCTTTCAAAAATATCACATCATACCCTCTATCCTCAAGCATGGCAACGGATACTAAGTTTTCCTTTAGCCTGGGCACATACATAAAATTATTCAAGGTGAGTAGAGCCCCATGCTCCCTTTGAAAAGTAATCGTGCCCAATCTAGTAATACTATACTTCTCGTCGTTGCCCATCTCGATATGCATTTGGGGATCTTTCTCCTCTAGGTCACTGGATAACTCTTTGTTGCCAGTCATTTGGAATGAAGCTCCACTGTATTATTACCATACACTTCCCATCATTGATGACACCATGCATGCAATGAGGTAAAATTCCAATTCGAATTGAGAGGCCAGCGCCTCACCTGCCTCTCCTCCTTAGGAATTCTTCTTTGACTTCTTAAGTGGACAATTTGTAGCAAAATGGCCCTGCTCATGACAATGAAAGCACTTAACTTTCATCATGTCTTTCTTCTTACCTCCACAATAAGAACCTGATTTGGAATGGGAAGATTTTCCTTTCCCCTTATTCACCTTAATCTCTAAGTTCTCTTCATCATCAGTATTTGATGAAGAGACATCCCTGATGTTTCTCCTGATCTCCTCCTACATCAAATTTGACCACAGTCGTTCCTAGTCCGACAACGTCTCCTGACCATTGACAAAGTCCTGATAACTATGCCAACTCTTTGGGAGTCCTAGAAGAGCAAGTCTCACCATATCATCCTCGAAAACCGTGGTTCCAACACTTCCAATTTCATCACGAAACTGAGTGAACTTGGTCAAGTATTTTTGAATCGTCTCGCCTTTCTCCATTTAGATTTTTCGAACTTTGTCCTTCAGTGCCAATTTCGTTTAGTCACTACTATTTTGATACAAGTCCGTGAATGTTTTCCACATAGCATACGGAGTTTCCTTGCCATGGAGACTCGAGACAATGTGGTCTTGAACTCCCTCATGGATTATCCTCCTCGCCTTCGCCACACACTTCTTCCATTCGACCAAATTCTGTGCATCTGATGTTGCTGGCTTAGCAATTTCTTAATCAATGAATTCCTTCAATCCATTATCCTCTAACACAACCTTCATTCTATCCCTCTAGGATATAAAATTCGAACCGCAAACCGTAGAATGCCATTTGCCGATCCTGAAGTATGTATTGCAAATTTGAATTTCACCTGTAACCCAAAAATCAAAACTTCGAAATCTCCTCTATTATATTGTTCTCAGCTCCGATACCATGTAGAAAATCTTGTAGATTCACAAGCTCATGCAATGTACTAAAGCATATGACAAAAATCTACTTCTACTTTCAACCAGCAGAAGCAAATAAATCAATGAAAACAATATGAACAAGAAGAAGATAAATCAATGGAACATAACAAAAGATGTATCTAGGGAAAGCCACTGCTCAAAACCCCGCTATCTGTATTGCATATATCAAAAATATGAGTGAAGATACAAAGCTTGTTCTCACTAGAACAATTCCGCACAAGTATGCTCAACTCTCTCAGCTCACAAGCTAGCTCTTGGCCAACACTTAGCCAATTCTGCAGCTCTCCAAGCCCTTAATCTCTTGCATAATTCCTAGAATGAATAGCCCGCATTTAAAGGAGAATTCATGCTTCCAAATTGAGTAATCGAAAAATAGGACCAATCTTTGACGCATGCGTGATATTTACACTTCAATAAATAATACCATTGATATTACATTGTCCCTGCACTCTAGTCTCAACCAGGTATTTCTTAAAATCAACATGCATGAGTTTCTGATGAGGGAATCTTCAGTTAACTAGAGTGACACTTGTGGATGCACTAGTGCACCAACTGACTATTAACTCTCTATTAGTTCCTCAAATAATTTGGAACTAATTTAACTGAACTTAACTTAGTAAAATGAGTTATCTAATTTCCAACTCAATTTGAACTCATATTAGACCCCCTAAAACTTAGGGAGAATGTATACGTGACTACAGAAAGACTTCCAACTTGAAATTCCTAAGCTAATTAAGTTAATTAAACTTAATTAACTATTTACAAGTTGCTATGCGAATAGAATTCGATTTTAATTCTCAGTTTAATTCAAGGACAAATTAAACTAGAATTTCTTGTTGCCATTTCTCAACACACTCAAACAAAGTTCTACACATAAAAAAAGGTGTGAAAATACTATTCTATAGCTAACTTTTATTGATCATATAACTATCACAAACTGAAACTACCTTAGCAAATTGAGGAGAGAAAGAATTTGTGGCTCCAACAAAATAGGATCTATGCGCTAAAACAATGAATAGGTTAAGGAAAGATTTCAATCCTTCCAATGAAGATCTCAACTAACCCAAGTTTCCACCTACACGGGAGGACAATCCTACAATAAATACATGAAGGAACTAGCTGAAACCAGAAACAAGATGCTCGAGAGGAAAGACACTAGGAAACTAACCCATGGAGATCTTAATAATCTCATCATACTAGGAAACTACAATGCTACATGCTTTCACTCTCATATTAGTTTCCTATTGCAATAGTAATGAAAAATACAATAACATATGATTCTCAAAATATAAACTAGGCATTTTATTCCTTATTAGCACACCAATATTTTCCATACCATGCACTCAAATCTGGGTATTAGAGACTCTAAGAAACACATGGTTCAATGCACCATAGTGGCCAACATAAATTCATTCAAACATAAATGGATTTCTTGGACATATTGTCACCAGGAACCACTTATACATATGTTTCCAAAATGGAGCAAAATTTATGCAAAGAAATAAGTGAGAGTTCAAGTGTGCAAATTTTCTACAATAGAAGCCTCGAAAAAGTGGCCCTAACTCATAAAACAAGGGACAAAGAAACAAGAGACAACCACAACACAACTAGTCCAACTTGAAGGAAAAGAACAATAATGGGAAGTCAAATAAGGATAATGATAAGTGGTGTGAGTTCCACAAAATCCTTGACAATGGATGTTGCTCAAGCTTAAAGAAAAAGATTCGAACCTTGGTCTAGACTCTAATTCCGAGTAAGATAAGGGAAATTAGATCATAGATGCAAAACCTAGTGCTACCATAGCAACAACGAATATCCAACTAGAAGAGTCAAATGGGCTTGAGGAGGGGGAGTGCCTCTTCCATTCATGGATGCGGGTGAAGGAGGGGCCACTGTTGAAAATAGCAACAAGAATGCTAAAAATAGAATTGCTAAAATTAGCACTGTTATAAATAGCATTTTGGGATACCTTCCTATTTTAGTCAATCCCTAAACTAAAATAGAGAAGTAAAATTCGAATTTGATCGTAGCAGTTGTTTGTAAAAAATTAATTAATTCACCATGAGTTAATTAGTTGTGGAAAATCAAACATGAAGTCTATGTTAGGACATGCAAAAATTTCTCCATTGATTGAGGAATTTATCCCTTAGTCAAGGAGATGAGGATGAGTTGTACTTTGAGTTGTAACTAGTTAGCTCAGTTATCTGAGTTAAGTCCAGTTAGATTAGTCCAAATAGTTTTTTGAACTAATTGTGAGTTCAGTTAGTTAATGTATGCATGCATGTAACTGCTGCACTTCAAATAACTGAATATTCTCTCATAAATAACTCATGCATGTCAGTTCAGTCAGAGACCCAGTTGAGTTCAGGTGATGGGACAATATACTATCAGTTGCAAGAATATTCCTTGGAGGATATCTCTTGCATGCAGAAAGAATTCATTCCTTAGAGATTGCGCAGTTACTTCTTCAGTTTAATGAGTGTGAATGAGGCCAATTCACACAGGTGGCATCACTGGACTCCAAGAAAAAATGCACAAGGAAATAGGAGGGTTGGAGGGTTGGAGGAAGATATATGTTGTGTCTATTTAGTCTGTGAGCTACATTGTTCTATTATAGAGAGAGCAAGATAGATTGTGAGCTGATTCTTTTTGTAATCTGAACATATTTCCACTTGTATGATATTACAGAGATTGGGGTTTTAGGCTGAGGCTTTCACCAGGATATTCTTCTGTGTTCATGTGCGATTGCTTTCTCATTCTCAGTTATATGTGTTCTTATTGATCTTGCTCATACGATTAAGCTTCCGCAAAGGTGATTTTCGCAAATGGGTCTTTCAATGAACTTAAGGAGTTAAAAGGTATTTTTGATCTTTTTCTGAAAGCTACTGGTATGCAGATAAATTTTAGAAAGTCACAAGCTTGTGTGGCAGATTTTGACAGAAGAGAAAGGACTAGGATGGCTAATCTCTTCCCTTTCCCCCATCAGCCTTTGGAAGTTCCTTTTAAATATCTGGGCTTTTGGCTAAAGCCAGCAGCATACAAAATTGAGGACTGGAATTGGCTTATAGCTAAGATAGAAGCCAGAATCTCTCATTGGAGTTTCAGATGGCTCTCCAGAGCTGGTAGATTGACTCTTATCAAATCAGTACTGTTAGCCATCCCAGTATACTGGGCTGCTCTGACTTGGGTCCCTAAAGGAGTGCTGGAGAAAATCAGAAGAATTTGTTGCAGATTTCTATGGGCAGGATCAAAAGAGTCCTCTGTCTTACCCTGGGTGGCATGGGATAGGGTGGCTAGACCCAAAGATTGGGGGGGATGGGGAATTAAAAGACTCCCTGAGTTCAGCTTATCTCTAGCAGCTAAATCAGGCTGGAGATTAATCTCCATGGAGAATCTTTGGACACGGGTGGTGAAAAGGAAGTACATCGATCATGTTCCTGTGGAAGATTGGATTCGGAGTCAAGACAAGAAACTGAAGAATATTTCAGCTATCTGGAAGGCCACGGTGGAAGCTTTTTCAGTGATTGAACAAGGCCTTGCTTGGAAAGTGGGAGATGGAAGACAGATTAGAATCGGCAGAGACCCCTGGGTAGGTTGCAATGAAGCTTTTGCCCTGTCTCCTGGTTTTCTAAGACACCTTGACAGCAAAGGAATTACAACTCTTAATCAGGTGGAGAAAGTTGGTCAATCTACCATATGGGGACAGGCCTGGCAGAATGATGAAGACCTAGGAATAAATGTCAGATGGAAGAATGAGTGGATGGTTTATGTCAAAGAACTGCAACGCTCCAATGTCAGGCTTAAAGATGAACCAGACCGTTTGATCTGGGCTCAAGGCAAAACTGGGGACTATTCTCCAAAAGATGGGTATACTTTCTTAATGGGAAAGAAAGGCTGGGGAATCCCAGACTGGTGGTCAAAAATCATATGGAAACTAAAATGCCTAGCCAAGGCCAGGCTCTTCCTATGGTGCATTCTTAAGAGGAAGGTCCCAACCTGGGACATCTTGCAAGCTAGATTCCTAGTCGGGCCTGGGAGATGCCCTTTGTGCAAGTCTGATGAGGAATCAATCAGTCATCTTTTCACAGCCTGTGTAGTCTCAAAAAAAATCTAGGAGGAGGTAACTCTTATTCTTAAGGTGAAGGCTCAGTGGGGTGATGCTCCTCTAGAAGAAGCTTGGAGGAAATGGTGGCAAAACTATCCGGAGGGAAACATGAGAAATTTGCCTCTTATCTTCTTCTGGGGAGTATGGCTGGCCAGGAACAAAAGTCTGTTTCAAGATAAGGACACCCCCATTCCTGTCATTGCTATCAATTGTGCCGCTATATACTCTGCCATTCCGGTCCCAGAAGCCAAAAATCCAAAAAATATTCAAAAGACTGTCAATATTCAGGAGGGTATACCTTGGGCTTTTTTTGATGGGGCTTCCCAAAATAATAAGGCTGGAGCAGGCCTGTGTATCCACTTAAACACTGAACATATCTTAAAAGCTTCTGTTGGGCTTGGTACTGGTTCAAATAACTATGCTGAGTTGTCTGCTTTGCGCTTTCTCCTATGCTGGTTACTTCACAGAAATATCTTCACAATCCAAATCTTCGGGGATTCATTGAATGTCATAAAATGGGTCAATGGAAATGCTTCTTGTCAAAACCAGATACTGAAGACTCTTGTTGATGAAATCAATTTTTTAAAGATATCTTTTAACAAGGTTACTTTTTGCCACATCTATAGGGACAAAAATGAGGAAGCAGACCAGCTTTCTAAGATAGGTCTACAACAAGATTTGGGCTCCTGGACAGTAGAAGAAATCAGACAGGGGCAGTCATCCTTTTCACATCAGCCCCCTTATGCTCCGCTTCAGTGATCCAAGCACTCTCAGTATCTTTTTTGGCAGTAGTTTTCCTCGGTCATTTTGGTTTTTTTGGTTCACAGCTCTACACATCATTTCACAGTTTTTTCATCTTTTTCCCATGGGCTGTATAAACAGTTAAAAAACTCTTTTCTTTTATGCAGTTTTATCATATGTTTTTACAGACTTATTATACAAACTCTGTAAGGGGTTGTTTTTCCTTCTATGAAGGAGACCCCAGATTACGAATGTATCAGTTCTGGTTATAAGCCTCCAGCTGGGAGGAAGACTCCACATGTTTTTATTAGCAGTTTCAGATCATATGAGGAACAAAACAGTAACAAAATGAGCCATCAGAATAGCTCAAGATCTCAACAGAATGTAAAACTTTTTTATCAATAAAAAGTTTTGATTTTTTCTTCGGAAAAAAAAGCTTCCGCAAAGGTTGTTGTAGAAGTAGATCATGTATTTTGCTTTAGTATGTTGCATAATCTGTTGATCTATAGTGGGAAATTTCTATAGCCACGACATTTAATTATTGACAATGAGAGCTAGAAGAACTTGATCTTAGCCAAGGTCATCAGGAGAATGAAGCTTCCAATGGTGCCACACCCCCAACCATTACCATGGTCTGGTTGGGCCAGGGATGAGACATTTTCATCAACCAACAATGTCGCCTATCTTATGGCATCAAGTTCTTCAAAGATGAGTTGTT
Source organism: Pinus tabuliformis (assembly GCA_031772625.1). Lineage (NCBI taxonomy): Eukaryota > Viridiplantae > Streptophyta > Pinopsida > Pinales > Pinaceae > Pinus > Pinus tabuliformis. The sequence goes on along the minus strand of CM062805.1, from coordinate 1,168,306,781 downwards.
GTGTGATGTTTCCCCACTCAAAGTTTGTGATGTTATTTTAGGAAAACCTTATATATTGAAACATCATGCAATTTATGAGTTTCATTCTTATGGTTTCATTGTTACTCTCGAAGGGTAGCTATATAAGGTACCAGAGGTAGCTCTTACTACTGAAATTTTCATTGATCTTGGGAAAGCAATGCCAAAAGGCAATCTCATAGACTGCAAAATTTTCCCACTTCACGGTTTAGTAAAAAGGTGAATGGAAGGTTGTTGTGACCTGGCATAGCCTTAGCATGAGACCTATCTACATAAAAAAAACAAGTGGATAAGATTGTATAAGCATAAGAGATATCTTTACTTCACCCATGGGAGTGCCTTTACACTGCAAGTCAAACATTCAATCGACTTGATAGCCAATGCTCCTTTACATAATGGACCAATATATAGACACTATTTTTTGAAGAATGTGGAAATAAAATGTTAGATTCATGAAATCGTCTAAAAGGGCCACATTCAACCAAGCTCCTCACCTTGAGAGACCCCAATTGAGCTAGTGTACAATAAGGATGGGACATAGAAACTCTATATTGATTATAAAGCCATTAAAAAATAATTATCAAGAACATATGCGTGATCCCCTAGATTAGTGAACTTCTTGATCAACTTAGGTGTACCAAGTTCTTTAGCAAGACTAATTTGAAGTTAAACTACCACTAGGTTCCAATTGAACCATTGATGTATGGAATATAGCCTTCAAACCTAAAGAAGGCATTTTTGAGTGGTTGGTCATGCCTATTGGCTTGACTAGTGCTCCAACAACATTCATGAGGATGATAGATGATATCCTACATCTGTTCATGAACTCTCTCATGGTTGTATATTTGAATGACATCCTCATCTTCAAAAGAACTTGGGAAAATCATGTGCAACACATTCAATGGGTCCTGAGCACCCTACATGATTCGTAAACTTTCGTGGATATTCCATTGGACAGTTCGTCACAATAGATGTAATAATGTTATATTAAAACTTTGAAAATTCTACACTATTACAGTTTATTAAACTTTAAGATCTGTGGATTTAACTGTAATTAGTGCATGAGAATGAAAATCATGCAAAAAAGTAGAGAACGACAAAATAAGCACACACACATGACACAAGATATGCTCTCATGGAAACCATTTTGGGAGAAAACCTAGTTGGAAGGTGAAGTCGCTCAGCTCTCTCTTTCCTTGTCTGGAAATATGACTACATGTACAAAGAAGTAATGCCTATGGCCTGTGGGTTGCTACAATGCACAGATCCTCTCTGTGTGCTCTACCTCCTATATCTCCCAGCGATCTTTGCTCAACAATGGAATAAAATGTTTTCGAAAGAATGGAATGCCTCTTCCTCCTAGTGGCTCGGTTATAACACATCTCGATAGCCTACTAGTGGTTAAGTTTGACTACATCAACTCTTAACTAGAGTTACAAAATAGAATCTTCTAGATTCTTTTACATCACAAACACGTGGCTAGCCCCTTTTCCATGAATAATGGGCGCTGATGCGGCATCCTCTCGAACTATAGGTGTCAAAACATGAAGGTCAATTTCTGAGTGAAATAAATTTTGCATATGGACTTTGATTGACGTGCTTCTTACGTTGTTGGAAAGGTCTTTGTGTGTATAATAGCATGAAAATGTGTTTGCCAAAGCGACAAAGTTTTACCCCCAAAAAATGTTGTTTGATGCCTCAAAACGCTCCCGGAAGGTTTCAGATCTTATTTAGCCAAATTGGGTCCCGCCAGTAAAAACGGTCCCATGAGTTGATTCCTCCACTTTTCCCCCTCCAAATGTATTGAGATGTATGACAAACAATATAATGATCCAATTTGAATCACACCTCCCCATTTTGGGAGGCTTTTTGTCCCGAAAGATTTTATTGAATGAGGTGAGGAAATATTTCCTCTACCTTCTCTCTGGTGTACCATTTAACTTTGCTTGGAAGTTGTCCCTTCAACCCAATCTGCCAAATGTCATGTTGCCCCTGTCTTGTAGTTTTGGACCTCTTCTGCAAAAATGTATCTTCTTTCAACTTTTCCTGAGCGTCTAGTGCCAAATCCTCCACAGAAGGTAGGACATGTTCCTCTTCCCGATCTAGCATGGAAGGCTCATAGAGTTTCAAATTCTCTACATTCACAACTAAGCAAATGTGCATAGATGGTGGTAAACTGAGTCGATAGGCATTATCACCCACCTTTTCCATTATCTCAAAGGGATCATACCTTAGAGCCTTAATTTTCTTATCATGCCCTTGAAGTCTCTTCTTGTTCTGGTAGCCATACTCTGTCTCCCACCTTGAATGATTTCTCTGTTATGAGTTGATCATGCCTAGCCTTATACTTTTCCTGTGAATTATGCAGTGTTTCTTGTACATGTAGATGGATCTGCCTAATCTTCTCTATAAAATTTTTAGCCCTCGAAGCATCTCATGTAAGATCTTCCGTCACTCCTCCTTGTTGCCCATATGAAATATCCAAAGGTGAAGGTGGAAAATATCCAAAACAAGTATCAGATGGGGACTTTCTTGTAGAAGTGTTGATTGCTCTGTTATAAGAATGTTGTATATATACCATATTTTCATCCCAGGTCTTTAGATGCTTCTGGTTATATCCCCTCAGAAGTTCTACCAAAGTCTCGTTGACTACTTATGTCTACCCATCTGTATGTTGATAGAATGTTGCATCTCTTCAACTTTGTGTCCATATTCTCCCACAATGTAGTCCAGAATGCACTCAGAAATCTTGTGTCACTGTCTGAAATCATGTTCCTTGGTATCCCAAAGTGCACCCATACTTGTCTAAAGAACTAGTTTGTTTCTTCTTGTCTGCTAATGGTCTTTTTACAGGGAATCAAAACACATATCTTGTTGAACCTGTCAACTACCATGAATAGGTAGTCATGTCCCTTCCTGGTTGTCGATAAACCTCCCACAAAGTCCATGGAAATGCTTTACCAAGGATGAGTAGGTACAAGTAAGGGATGATACAGACCTTATTTCATCTTACTAGGCTTGCTGGTACAACAAAGCATGCATCCTCTTATGAACCTAGCTACTCGCTCTTGCATCTTGGGTCAATACACATACCTCTGCAAGTTATCCACGATCTTCCCTATACCAAAGTTCCCTGCAAATTTGGAGGTGTGAGCCTCTCTAATCAGCTGCAAATGCTCACCTTTAGGAACACATAGCTTATCCAACCTGTAGAGTAACCCATCCTGTAGATGGAAGTCAATTGTGTTGTCGCCATCATCCACATGAATCTGACTCTACAATTGCTAATACACCTCATTGAAGTCCTCATCTTCTGAATATGTCTCTTTGTATGCATTATGGGTGAATGCCTCCATGTGCATAAGAGTCCCCAAAGTTGTAATCTTTGATGTGGGTTGCCTTGAAAGCATATCAGCCAACTTGTTTGTGCTTCCATTCTTATACTTGATCGCCAAATGAAATTGTTGTAAAAACCCCATCAACTTGTAATGCCCGGTCTGTTGTAGCTTAATCTAGGCTTGCAAGTATTGTAACGGCTAGTGATCTATATGGATTATTGTCTCCTTTCCCATGAGATAGTACTTCCACTTCTTCACAACTTGCACCATGGCATAGAGCTCTTTATCGTAGGTAGGGTAGTTAAGAATTGCCCCATGAAATAGTTCATAATGGTAGCAAACGGGCCTTCCTCCTTACATCAAGACAAATCCCATAAATACCCACTCGCATATGTCTTCACTTCAAAGGGCCATTGCAAGTTTGGTAATTCTAGAACTGGTGCTTGTCTGATCTTCTTCTTTAGCTCCTCGAAAGCCTTCTACTGACCTTTCCCCATTGGAAACTCTTGCCACTTGTTGTTATGGCGTGGAGCGGTGTTGCTACCGCTGAAAATGAGGCTATGAATTTCCTCAGGTACTGTGCTACTCCAATGAAACTCCTGACCTCAAAAACATTAGTATACACCGACCATTTCATTATGGCCTCCATCTCGGAAGGATCTATCTTCATCTCTCCTCCACCGATCACATACCCTAGATACACCAAAGACTGTTGCGCAAACTCACACTTCTTGAGATTGCTAGCATTTAGTGCTTCTTCAACGTTTCCAGCACTTGGTGTCAAATGTGAAATATGATCCTCCCAGGTAGCACTATATACCAGTATATCATCCAGATAGACAATAGCAAATGAATCTATAAACGAGCGTAGTATATCATTCATTAATCTCGTAAACATAGCTGGTGCATTACATAGGCCAAATTGCATGACTAACCACTCATAGAAACCTTGCTTGGTTTTGAAGGCAATCTTCCATGTATCTTCTTCTTTGACTCCAACCTGGTGATATCCAGGCTTCAAGTCCAGCTTGGTGAAATACTTTGCTTGTTGCAATTGATCTAGAAGATTTTTTTATCCTGGGCAAGGGGTATCTTTTCTTGAACGTGACTTTATTCAACAACCTGTAATCTATATGCATCTTCCAAGTCCCATCCTTATTTGGCACAATGACGATGGGTGACCCACATGGCGATGTACTCCGTCGAATAACACCATTTTCCAGTAGTTGTTGCAACTGTTTCTTCACCTCACTTGCTTCTATAACATATTGCCTGTACAACCCAACATTTGGCAGTGGGGAGTCTAGAAATAGATGGATCTTGTGCTCCACTTCTCTCTTAGGTGGCAACACTTAGGCTCTCAGAACACATCCTTGTATGCCTATAACAACTCCTCAAATTGTTGTTTTTGTTGCTTATTACACCCCTCCAGTGATACCTTGCCTCTTATTGACTCCTCTTCAGACTCACTTTCTCTTAAAAGCAATAAAACATACTGCTAGCTGGAACTGATCAATTTCTTGGTTTGGTTGGCACTTACTAGTGAAATTTTCAACTTGCCTTTGTGTGCATTGATGATGGACGATTTTCCATCCTTGATGAGTCGATACTGATTAGCTCTCCTCATGAATATTGCAGCACGCATGTACATGTATGGACTCCCAAACACGACTCCACATACATCAAGGGGAACCACATCTAGATCTACTTCATCAATAAAATCAACACTGATAACAAATCTAATTTTACATTGTTTTGTTACCTTCAACTCTGCATCCTTATTTACCCATCCTAGTGGATATGGGTTTAGATGATCACAAACTTTCAGCCCCAACTTCTTGATTTGTATCTTTATATGGAAGAGTTTGGTCATTTCTTTCTCTTCCTATTGTTGAAGGCTACTAAGATTCATCTCCTACTTCACTAATGTACAAACGGTCTTCTCATCCACGTCTGAGTTTCTTTCAACTTGGTTGCTCGAATAAGTGGCCATGAGATTCTTCTTCTTATGCAACTTCCAACACTTCTCCTTTGTATGGCCATCAATGTTGCAGTGGTTGCTAGGATCTTTGCACTGGTGTGTTGTGGCTGTCGTCTTTTATCTTTTCCCCCTTTTTGCTTCTTCTTCCCCTCCTTAGAAGCTTCTTTTTTCTCCTTCTGCTTCGATCCACTTGATTATGCTCTTTTCAGGCCTATGTTCTCCAGGTATTGTGCCTGTACAAAAGCCTTGTCCACCGATTTGGGCTTGAACAACATCACTTGCTCATGTAGATGGCGGTGCAGACCCCCCAAATACTTGAGGAGTACATATGGGTTCTTTGGAGAGATACCCAACATTATATCCATCTTTCTGAATTCTATGGTGTACTCCTACATGCTTTGGCCCGACTTTTGCCTGAAGTAATGCCACCGGATCCATTGGTCCTCCACGTACCCAATGGGATAAAATTGTGACTTAATGAGGGTTTTGAAATCCTCCCACTTAGTCATTGGAGGTTCTCCCTCCAACCTCAGGGTTTCTATGTGGCTCTCCCACCAAGTCAGTGCATGACCCTCTAATTTCAGTTGTGCGAATGAGATCTTTGCCCTTCCTCGATTTGATGAACGCTAAAACAAACTTCCAGCTATTGCAACCAGTGGTTCAGCTTCAGAGCATCAATCTCGCAGTGGTACAACTTGATATTGACTTTTTCTTCCATTTTGAACAAGGATTGATTCACGACACTCGAACTAGGTTGATATTTTCTGGGTTCTTTTTTCGGTTGGTTCTCTATGTCTTCTCGATCTCCTAATCCCCCTTCTGATTTGTCCTTTGCATTCGAACCCCCATCTTCTCCAAATATCCCCAACTTATTGCTTAGGGATGCCATGAGGAGGTTTACATTGTGGTCTATATCCGTGACTTGTTGTTTGAGCAGTGAAAACCTCGCCTTTGCAGGATCACGAGGTTTGTTTATAGATTCATCACCCATGATTAGGGTTCTACAATTTTTGGCTCCGCTGATTTAGATCCAAGCAACCTCCACAAAATACCCAAAGAAACCTGCTCTGATACCAAATGATCTATAAACTACCATGGATATTCCATTGGAAATTTCATCACAACATATCTAATACTATTATATTAAAACTCTAAAAATTCTACACTATTACAGTTTATTAAACTTTAAGATCTATGGATTTAACTGTAATTAGTGTTGGAAAAGCAAAGTAGTTATATTAGGGTTTGATTTTCCTTTCTTGATAATTACTTTTGAATGTGTTAGCTTCTTTTACTTCTTTATTATCTTATCTTTCATCAAACAATTACCATATTATGTGTATATGAAGATCACAAAACAAGAGACACAAGATACAGGCACTATGCTAGGGTAAAATCCCCCTCGAGGGTAAAACCCAGTCAAGATAATTCTTCCTTTCAAAAGTATTCTTTGAGAATCTTCACCCTATACAAAGACCAGACCTTCCCTCCACACCAAGTCAGCCTCCAAGATCTTCGACCCCTTCTAGCAACTTCGACTAGGCAGCAGCTTCCGTCAACAACAAAACTTGGAAGACTTCGATCTCCCAAACTAGGGCACGAAACAGAGAGAGAGAGACACACCAAATGTTCAATTTTCTTCTTCTCCTTAGACATCCCCAAACTCGCACTTCATTTGGCTTCCCGGCAACAAACTTCGCACTTCTCCAGCTACTCTTGAGATATTGAACTAGCTTTAGATGTGATGCTCCAAATGACTTCAACTAACTTGTATTTATAGGCTTCTTATGGGTCGAATTAGGGTCCTTATGTCGACTTGATCTCTTCTAGGCTGACTTGGTGTGGAGGATACATAAATCATATTTGACTCAATACTAAACCATTTTACATGATTCAAAATCCCAAGAAGGGTCTCTTTGAATGTATAATGACTCTATAAACTCAATATTAATCCTAGGAGTCCACAATGGGTACTTTGACTAATATAATTACATGTACTTAGTCAGATTACCCATTGTGGACTTCTTTTCTTTATTCTTTTAACAAGTACATTTCATGATGACTCAAGTACATTAATGAAGACCGAACATTGTTACATTTTCCAACTCTCCCTCTTAACTAGGGAGGTATTCATAATGTACAAATACAATGGAAGATCTCAACCTATATGAAACAATGAATCATTTTAGGCATCACAATGTCATGGATTAGATTCCTGACTAGGAAAATCTATCCATTGGTCTCTCAACAATTTAGGCATTGTAATGCCATGGACTAGATTCCTGCCCAGGGCAATCTATCCAAGTGGGAATAAGGTGGACTCAAGCTTTCAACCTCTCTAGGTACCATTAGGCTTACTTGCTAACCACCAACCCAGGGACCTAGGTGCATATCTATGGTCAGAGCTCAATGACCCACGCCACCCTTCCCTACTTTGGGATCTAGACATCAACACAAAGTGTTGGCCATATGTCCTCGCAGGCAATGCTTCACTTGCAAAGCCTCAACAAATCTATTCCATTTCCTTATCATCAATACAAGCAACAATGTCTACCAAACCCAACAAGTTTCTCAGATACTCAAACTTCTTATTCGGAAGAGCCTTTGTTAGTATGTCTGCTACCTATTCATCTATCGAGACATACTCCAACTTCATGATCCCACCATGCACCAGGTTCCTAATAAAGTATAACTTATTATTGATATGTTTCATCCTCGAATGAAACACAGGATCTCCAGACATCTTGATACAACTTTGATTTTCGCAATTAATCACAGTAGGACCCAGAGAATTCTCAAACAAATCTGTCAGAAGCTTTCTTAACCAAACAAACTCCTTTCCTACTTCACATGTAGCCACATATTATGCCTCGACACTACTCAACACAATGGGATCTTGCTTCCTACTCATCTAAGAGATCATAGCAGCTCCCAAACTAAAACATCCTCTGGTAGTTCTCCTTCCATCAATCTCACTGCCACCCCAATCAAAGTCTATGAAGCCAATTAGCTTCACTTCCTTACTATCATACTTTAGGCAGTGATATATAGTGCCACGAAGATACCTTAGTATATGTTTAGCAGTTATCCAGTGATCGTGACGTGGCTCCAACTGAAACTGAATAAGAATGTTTACTGCAAAACATATATCTCGCCTAGTATTTACCATATACATTATGGAACCCACCAACTTACGATAGGAGGTAAGATACACAAGGCTAGAGTCAGAGTCCCTCAACTTCTTGAGATTGGTGATCATAGGAGTAGTCATCAGCTTAGAATCCATCATCCCAAATTTATGCAATAACTTGATAATGTACTTTCCTTGCCCCAAATATATCTCTCTAGGTCTCTGCCATATTTCTAGACCTAGGTAATAGTGCATCAGTTCTAGATCCTTCATTTCAAATTTAGCTGCCAACATGTTCTTGCATTCTTGAATTCTTCGCTCCACACCTTTGATGAATAGATCATCAACATATAGCATAATAATGACAGGCTCATCATTCAGAACCTTGATGTAAAGATTCAGATCAGCAGAACTCTTCATGAACCCAATTCTAAGTAGATATGCATCTATCCTTGCATACCATGCCCTCGATACCTGCTTCAAGCCATATAGGGCCTTTTTAAGTCTGCAATCATGAGATTCCCTGCTATTAACTTCAAATCCTTCGGGTAGTTCGATGTACACTTCCTCATCGATTTTTCCATTCAGAAATGCAGTCTTCACATCCATTTGATGGATATTCCACCCCATTGTAGCAGTGAATGAAACCAACAATCTAATGGTAGTGTACCTTGTTGTACGTGCAAAGGTTTCTTCTGATAATATTCATTTTGAGAGAAACCCCTTGCAAAGAATCATGCTTTATACTTGTCTTTACTTCCATCAAGTGCATGTTTGATCTTATAGATCCATTTAAATGTGACAATCGATTTTTCACTAGGTCTAGGAACGATTTCCCAAACCCCATTCTTCAGGATGGATCGATATTCTTCTTGCATTACTTTCTTCCAAACCTCTTGATGTGCAACTTCCTTGAATGTAGATGGTTCGACTTCTATCAATTTTGCCATATATGTAGCATAACCAGAATATCTTTTCAGACTCTTTATTTCCATGAAGGTTCCTTTCGCAGCTTCATACCCTTCAACATCTTCGAATGTAGCTTTGAAACAATTAGGCCTCTTCCTTGTGGTTGGGATGATCACCGACTGAATAGGCTCACTAGGCCCTTCTTCTTCAAGATTTGTAGTAGAGTTTTCATGATGAACTTCTTCTTCTTCAAATATGGGAACTTATTCGTCATAAAAATCAATAGGAATATCCTTTGATTTCTTGTATGCTTGATTCTCATCAAATATGACATCCATGCTTACTTCAATATATCTTCCTTCCTTGATGTAGATTCTATATGATTTTGAAGAGAGACTATATCCAATGAATATTCCCTTGATACTTCTAGAGTCTAGCTTCTTTCGCTTGTCTTTCAGAACATGGATATATGCTGGACGTCCAAAGATTCAGAGGCGATCCACACTCGACTTATTTCCTGTGAATACTTCTTCGGGCGTTGTATTATCAAGACTCTTATGAGGACTTCTATTTTGAATGTATACAGCTGTCATCGTTGCTTCTCCCCATAAGAACTTTGGTAGATCTTGATCAAGGAGCATAGTTTGAATGCCTTCTTCAATTGACCTATTCTTCCTTTCGGTCAATCCATTTTGTTCAGGATAATAGGCAACAGTGAGCTCCCTCGTAATACTTGCTTCCTTACAATATGAAATCAATTCCTTAGACATGTATTCCCCGCTATTTTCAGACCTCAAATTTTTTTATCTTTCTTTCGGTTAGGTTTTCCACTTCATCCCTAAACTCCTTGAACTTATCAAATACTTCATCTTTGTTTTGAGAAGGTAGAGCCATTTCTTTCTAGAATGGTCATCAATAAATGTCACATAGTAGAGATGACCTCCAAGTGATTTTTCAGACATGGGCCCACACACATCGGAATGGATGAGGTCTAATATCTCTTTAGACCTAGTTTCACTATTGTGAAATGGATTTCTTGTATGTTTTCCCAAAGAGAATCCCTTGCACACACCTTCATGATCCAACTTCATATTAGGAATATCATGAAATAGCTGACTAAGAGTAGGGATGATCTCATAATGTAAATGACCATACCTCTTATGCCATAGCTCAATGGGACTTATTTCGAACCAGAGCTTGATGAGGTGGTGTAATGACTCTATAAATACTTCCTTCGCGAGCTATGATAACCCTAGATTTATCAATGCTAGAGTCTTTTCCGCAAACCAATACTTTTCCATCAACAAAAGCAAGTCCTTCTCCTTTGTATTCTAAACAAGAAATAGAAAGAAAATACTTTTTCAGACCTGGAACATATAGAATGTTGTTGATATGCAACTTCGATCCATTATCTAGCTTCAATGATGTTGATCCCAGGTCTCTAATAGCATAGATTTTATTGTCACCCAATTCCACTGCATGAGAAGACGGCTCCTTTAATAGTGTATGAAGTTGTTTACTTTCACCTGTCATGTGTCTCAATGCTCCAATATCAAATATCCATGCATTGTCATCAGTAAGAGAACCTGTAAGAGCAGCCAAAAATCCTTGACTTTTGACCTTGTAGAACAAATAGTAGATGACATTCTTGATCCAACTTCCAACAATGTTGATGCCCATTCTTATGTAGTCCATCATAGAGGGAGAATCTATGCCAACAAAGTGATCTTTGACTCTTCCTTACTTTAGCTCTGATACCATCTTGGAAAATCAAAGAAGTTATATTAGGGTTTGATTCTCATTTCTTGATAATTACTTGTGAGTTTGTTGGCTTCTTTTACTTCTTTATTATCTTATCTTTCATCAAGCAATTACCATATTATGTGTGTATGAAGTTCACAAAACAAGAGACACAAGATATAGGCACTATGCCAAGGAAAAACCCCTTTGAGGGGAAAACCCAGTCAATATAATTTTTCCTTTCAATAGTATTCTTTGAGACTCTTCACCCTAGACAAAGACCAGACCTTCCCTCCACACCAAGTTAGCGTCCAAGATCTTCGACCTTTTCCAACAACTTCGACTAGGCAACAAATTTTAGCAATAGGCAGCTTCAGGCAACAACGAAACTTGGAAGAATTTGATCTCCCAAACTAGGGCATGAAATAGAGAGAGAGAGACACCAAAAGTTCAATTTTCTTCTTCTCCTTAGACTTCCCCAAACTCACATTTCCTTTGGCTTCCTGGCAACAGACTTCACACTTCTCCAGCTACTCTTGAGATATCGAAATAGCTTGCGATGTGATGCTCCAAATGACTTCAACTAGCTTGTATTTATAGGCTTCTTGTGGGTCAAATTAGGGTCCTTAGGCCGACTTTATCTCTTCTAGTCCGACTTGGTGTGGATGATACATAAATCATATTTGACTCAATATTAAACCTTTTTACATGATTCAGAAGCCCAAGAATGGTCTCTTTGAATGTACAATGGATCTATAAACTCAATATTAATCCTAGGAGTCCACAATGGGGATTTTGACTAATATAATGATGACCCAAGCATGAAACCCATGCTTTAATAAGTCATTGTTACAATAATAAAAATTATTTTTTTTATTCTTTTGACAAGTACATTTCATGATGACTCAAGTGCATTAATGAAGACCGAACATAGTTACATTTTCCAACAATTAGTGCATGCATGAGAATGGAAATTATGCCGAAAAGTAGAGAATGACAAAATAAGCACACACACACACATAACACACAAGATATGCTCTTTGGGAAACTCTTTCAGGAGAAAACCCAGTTGGAAGGTGAGGTTGCTTCGCTTTCTTTCTTTGTCTGGAAATATGGTTGCAGGTACAAAGAAGTAATGTCTGTGGTCCATGGACTACTACAGTGCACAGATCCTCTTTGTGTTCTCTACTTCCTATCTCTCCTAGCTCTTTGCTTAGCTATGGAACAAAATGCTCTCGAAAGAATAGAATGTCTCTTCCTCCTAGTGGTCCGATTATAACACAACCTGATAGCCTACTAGTGGTTAAGTTTGACTACATCAACTCTTAACTATAGTTACAAAATAGACTCTTTTAGAGTATTTTACATCAAAAACACATGGCTAACCCATTTTCCATTAATAATGAGGGCTAACGCAACATCCTCCTAAACTATAGGTGTGAAAACATGAATGTCAACTTCTGAGTGGCATAACTTTTGCATACGGACTTCGATTGACGCGCTTCTTGCGTTGTTGGAAACGTCTCTGTGTGTAGAATAGCATGAAAATAAGTGTGCTAAAGCGGCAAATTTTTACCCCAAAAAATGTCGTTTGATGCCTCAAAATGTTGTAAAAGCCCTATCCTATGGTCTTCCAACAGATCTATTTCTGATAAATTTAAATGCAATAAGAGGCAATAGTTTACTTTCTCACAAGACTTTTAAACAAATAAAATTTTACCATTTACATTCTAATCCTTATAACTTAAAGTGAATATTTCATTATAATAAAATTTACATGAGTAATCTATGGAGGAATACCTGTGCCAGTGGCTCATGGAGACGCCTTTGACCTGCTGCTTTTGCTGAACGCTCCTCTTGATGGACCCAACTAGATTTACCTCCCAGCCAACTAGGAAATAATCCCTAGCCCAGGAAACCTCCACAGGTTTCCTAGCCCTCCGAGCCCAAGTCCAACCAGATATAGTGTGTGTGTCCAAGATAAATGATCCAGACCAAGATGAACAATATTTCCCTCCTCTCAATAACCCAATAAACCTCCACAGGTTCCTAAGGTCTCCAAAAATCACAACAAATCCTAAAATCACAATCAACCCCCAAAATCATAAGCAAGACCCAACATCCCATTTTCTCCCTTCCCCCTTCCCTTTTTATACCCTCCCTCTCTTCTCCATCTCAACCACCTCTCATTAATGTCATTAACTTTTCATCCATCCTTACAGTTGACTTTCTTCTCCCAAGTAAAGCTAGGAGTACATTTGGAAATGTGACATGAATATAAAATTGGGAATTTAATGGGAGAGGACCATGCCTTCTCCCAAGTAAACTTGAAAGTACATTTGGGAATGTGAGATGAATATATATATTGATAATTAAATGGAGAGGGCTATGTCTTCTCCCAAGTAAATGTGAGGGTACATTGGGGAATGTGAGATGTAATTAAATGGAGAGGACCATGTCTTCTCCCTAGTAAATGTGAGGGTACATTGGGAAATGTGATATGAATATATATATTGATAATGAGTTAGAGAGGACCATGTCTTCTCCTAAGTAAATGTGAGTGTACATTGGGGAATGTGAGACGTAACTAAATGGAGAGGACCATGTTTTCTCCCTAGTAAATGTGAGGGAACATTGGGGAAAGTGAGATGAATACGTATATTACTTGAAATAATGGAAGGAGACCATATCCTACCTAAGATTCAATTTGAGAAGGTAAGTTGTGAATTTGAATAATAGAAATCATGAATTTTATATTAGACCAATATTTCTCAATATTTTCAGATAATGTAAACATTAATAAAATTTGCAGGATAAGATTTAAGTGGGGCATTACATACACCCCTCCTTCAGAGAACTTTGTCCCGAAGTTAGAATGAAAAGATACAAGGAGTTCGAAAGCATAGCAAACCAGAGAGAGTTATAGCAGTAAAATTTGATAAGTTAGACAATGACATTACTTCCCATCAAGAGTCTTCAACTGATATATATCCTCCTATCCATCTTGACCTACTTCTGTTCCCACCCTATCCGTCCTCTGTTGCTTTATTAGTGGCAACGGCCATACTAACCACTGATAAAACCGACATGGTGGAAGCGTCGAATACATCGACCTAACTTCCCCAGCAGGCAACTGGAAATCGTCATCACACGTCTAGGGGAGTGTGTCCACCACTGCCCTCCCACAATTCTAGGTTTTGGAGGATACACGGTGGGAAATGCCTCCATCCCTCCTTCAAAACTAGGGTCAAAGCCCTAATACAGACCACACTACAGAGCTAGTTGGACTTGTCATCGAATAATCCAATCAGGTCGTCTTGCCACCTATCATTTGCATTTTACTCGTGTCATAAGAGTGCATATCAAGTAGATACCAAATGTAGTAGAATAATGTACATTATACCTTCCTCATGAGATGTCTCGTCCTTCCCTCAATGGAAGAGTAGATCTTAGCTATCATATAGTTCTTTTCCCCCTGCGGGTTAGCTCTCATTCATGCATTTATATAACAACAAGACATATAATCATCACATTATTAAGTCTAGTACCCATGTGTCAGTCTGGGAATTCTCACTGGAAGTAAATCATGAATTCACTAAGTCATTCATCTAAATAAATCATATCCACTTGAGCTATATATGAACAAAAATAATTATGATAAGTTACTCACTAGATAATCCATCACTAAGTGAGTCATACATGTAGTCCATACATCAACCATTTCTATCATCAATATCAAATCTATCAATTGATTCATATAAGTAGTTTTATGTGTCAAACCAATGTATCAATATTACATAATGTTCATAAATAAATAACATGGAACTGTAAAATAGAACCTTAACATAGGTAGCTATCTAAGTCAAAAATAGGCATCACAGATGCTCAAAAAGTGAGGGGTAGTCACGATGCATAGTCTCTGCATCCTCCCAGGTAGCAGATCCTAGGCTATACTTGTCCCACTGAACCTTAACTTGGTCCACCGTACGAAGTCTGAGCTGTCGAATCCCACGGTCCAATATGCGTAATGGTTCTACCATTATGGTTCCCATGTCCGAGACCTGCAAGTCCTGCCAATCCAGTTTGTGAGATTCATCTTAAACATAATGTCGTAAAATAGATACATGAAAAACATCATGAGTTTTATACAAATGGGGCGGCAGTACAAGACGATAGGCAACTGGTCCAATCTTCTCTTTGATCCTAAAAGGTCCTACGAACCGAGGTGACAATTTTGTCCCCTTCCCAAACCTGATGGTGCTTTTGTTGGGCCGGATACGAATAAAAACTTGGTCCCCTACTTCATAACTACGATCAATCCTATGTGAATCAGCATAACTCTTCTGTCTATCCTGTGCTTCCTTTAACCTTTATCGAACCTGCTTTACCTGTTCCTCCATTTCTTGAACTAATTTTTGGCCAACTATCACTCAGTCCTCCAACTTTTCCCAACTCAACGACATCCTGTAAGGCCTTCCATATAGAGCTTGATAAGGAGGCATCCTGATTGAACTGTGATAACTATTATTATAGGCAAACTCTTCTAATGGTAAGTACCTTTCCCACTGAGTCTAATTATCCATGACGTACATCCTAAGCATGTCCTCCAGAACCTGATTTACTCTTTCAGTCTGCCCATCTGTTTCTGGATGATATGCAGTTCTCAGGTTCAACTGAGTCCCTAGTGCTGATTGCAAACTTGTCCAAAACCTAGATGTAAATCGGGAGTCTTTATCAGAAATGATCTTTGTGGGCAATCCGTGTAGTTGGATAACTTCATTGACAAACACTCACGCCACCTCTGTAACATCGTAAGTGTCCCTTACTGGGATGAAATGGGCACTTTTGGTCAATTTATCAACTATAACCAATATAGCATTGTGCCTCTGGGAAGTGAGTGGCAAATCCACCACAAAATCCATGGAAATTACTTCCCATTTAGATGTAGGGATGTCATGAGGTTGTAGGAGTCCTGTTGGATGGCAATGATCAGCCTTCACTCGCTGACATTCAAGACATTTGGTGACAAACTGGACTATGTCATGCTTCATGCCTACCCAAAAGAAGAGTTTCCTTGTGTCTGCGTACATCTTCTTTACCCCAGGATGTGCATAATAGAGTGCTCTATGAGACTCTCTGAGGATGGTTTCTCTTATACCCCCTTCCTTAGGTACGTACATTCTCCCTTGGAATCTCAATAGCCCATCTGGTTCAAGGACATATCCTTCAAACTTTGGTTCTATCTGTTTCCCATTCTGGATGGCTGAGATGACTTTTAGATACCAACTATCTTCAAAGAGTTTCTCCAATATCTGCTCCCTTAAATTTACCTTTAAGGCTACTAGGGAGAAGGTTCGTGGCCTCCTGCTTAGTGCATCCGCCACTATGTTCTCCTTTCCCTTGATGTATGAGATTTCAAAATCATACTCACTCATGAATTCACTCCATCACCTTTGTCTGGCATTCAAATCCCTTTGAGTGAAGAGATGCTTCAGGCTTTGATGATCCATTCTTAACTCAAATGCTCTCCCAATAAGGTAGTGTCTCCATAGCTTCAAGGCTAACATCACTGTTTCCAATTTTAAGTCGTGGGTAGCATATAACTCTTCATGCTTCTTCAATTTTCTAGAAGCGTAAGATATTACTCTGCCTTCTTGCATCAATACTGCACCCAGTCCTTGTGTCGAAGCATCGGTGCAGACAGTGAAGTCTTTTCTCATGTCTGGTACTTGAAGGATCGGTGCACTAGTTAGTAACCTCTTCAGCTTTTTGAATGCAATGTCACATTCATTTGTCCATTCATACCTAACCCCTTTTCGTAGTAATGTGGTGATGGGTTTTGCAATCCTTGAAAACCCTTCCACAAACTTGCGATAATACCCAGCTAGCCCCATAAAACTATGTACCTCATGGGCATTTTTTGGTATTGGCCAATCCATTATGGCCTTCACCTTTTCCAGGTCAACTGAAATCCCTTCTCCTGAAATGATGTGCCCAAGGTAATGGACTTTCTTCTGAAAGAAGGAACATTTTGACAATTTCCCATACAATTGATTTTCCCTTAAACAAGTCAATACCACCCTTAGGTGCTTTTCATGCTCCTTTTCATTCTTGGAATATATAAGTATGTCATCAAGGAAGACTTGCACAAATTGGTCCAAATACTTCCTGGACACACCATTCATGAGGCTCATGAATACTGCTGGTGCATTAGTTAAACCAAATGGAACAACTACCAACTCATAGTGCCCAAACCGAGTTCGAAATGCAGTTTTTTGAGATGTCCTCTTCCTTTATCCTCAATTGATGGTACGCAGATCGTAGATCGATTTTTGATAAGACCGTCGCCCCCTTCATTTGATCAAATAAGTCATCTATTCGAGGTATTGGGTACCTATTCTTTATCGTGGCTCTGTTTAAGTCTTTATAATCTATGCATAGTTGCAAGGAACCATCCTTCTTCTTGACAAAAATTACTGGTGCGCCCCAAGGTGAAATACTAGGTCTGATCAATCCCAAGTCTAAGAGCTCCTTTAACTACATCTGCAACTCACAAAGCTCTGGAGTTGTCATCCTATAGGGTGTCTTAGATATTGGTTCTGCACCTGGCTTCAAATCAATGGTGAAATTAATCTCTCTTATAGGAGGTAATCCACGCAATTCCTCTGGAAAAACATCCTTGAATTCTGTCAAAACTGGATGTTGATCTAGGGAAGGTCCTCTTTGTTCACTTACAACCTTAACCAAATATAGTTTGCAACCTTGTCTGAGACAACATTTTACCTTCATCATGGATATGAATCGTAGGGACACTCCCCTCTTGATTCCAAAAATCTCAATTGGCCTACCTTCATCATCTAAACAGATCACCTTCTTCTTGAAACAGTCTACCAAAGCTCGATGAGCTTCTAGCCAGTCCATCCCAATAATTACATCATACGTCCCCAATGTTGTGACGTATGCCTTTAACTTAGTCTTACACACCCTAAGGCTTACCTGACATTGGTCAACACTAGGCCCTACTGCTTGTTTTATTCCAGAAGCCATCTCAACTTGTTTAAAGTCATCGTGCTCATAGGCTGCCAACCCACATTTTTCTAATGCAACTGGTGAAATGAAACTATCTGTAGCACCAGAGTCAAACAAAATTTTAACTTTTACTTTGTTTATCATACCTGAGGTTTCTACCACGACAGACTGGTGTTCAACTTGCTAATTGTCAATTACTGCATAGATTTGGTGGTGGCTACCTGCTCTCCCCATTGGTTCCTTTCCCTCTCTTCTGTTGTTACCAGTTTGAAACTCAGGGCAGTCTCGCTGGTAATGAGGTCCTCTGCATCCCCAAAAGGTGATGCGTGGTGGACCTTGAATCGAATGTTGTGGAGTTCTTTGGAAAGAGTTTCCTCCCCTGGAACCCCTACCCCCACTTGCTGCTCCTTGCGTATGACTTTGATTTGTACGCGCCCTTGAAGCTGTGGGTGAAGCTGCACTAGAAACCATTGAAATCCCTACTGTTGGTGTTCTAGGTATAACCCTGTTTCCATATGGTGGTGGCCTCAGACTTCCTCCCCTTGGGAAGGTACGAGGGGCCTTCCCCATAAACCCTGTTTGACGTGGAAAGATGGCCCTGCCTTCACCCTTTAAGTCTAGGTGTTCTTCGACATAACGAGCCTGTTCTACAGCTTTTGCAACTGAGGATGGTTTCCACATCCGCACCATTTCCCTAATCTTAGGTCTCAATCCATACATAAAACGATCTGCTTGGTATTGGTCAGTATCCATGTAGGAGACATACTTGACCAATTCCATAAATCGAATTTCATATTCTTCTACTGTACGACCACCCTGTATCAGGGCATGGAAGGCTCCTACCTACTATTCTTCATAATACGTTGGTAGGTACTTCTTCCTGAACCTTTCGTCAAATAATTCCCAAGTAACTATCTCTGGAGTGAGGTGCAGTTGACGCTCCAAGTTACCCCACCAATTCAGAGCACTATCTCTGAGTTGGAATATTGTTATTTTGGCTTTAGAATTGGAATTGTAATCCCTTAGTGCAAAACACCTTCCCATCCCTTCTAACCAGGCTTCTGCACGCTCGCTGGCATGACCTCCTGCAAACTCTGGGAGCTTAATCTTCTGGAGCTCCCTAGTGATGTCCTCAACTGGAGGTCTTCTATCATAGTCTCTAGATCCCTCGGAGTTCCCTAACCATGATAAAAGGTGTTCCCCTTCCATTTCATTTCTTTGGCGCCCTCTTAAGGTTTCATTAATTGCTTCCCGGGAACGCAGGATGAGAGTAAATTGTGGTGAAGGTAATGGCTTATTTGAAGGAGGTCCTTGTGAAGACTCTCCAGGCCCTTGGTTCCTTCACGTCCTTACCATTTTGATTTGTTCAAAATTTGCACGATATCTAAGACTTATTAGCACTATTCCTAACATTTTCTACCACACTCTAGATAGTCCAAAGATAACCCAAGCAATAGATCAATTCAAGTTATGCCAAGTGTTTGAAAGATTTCCTGAACAAAATATTGTGTCATGGAATCCTATTATTATTATTGGTTATTTATAGAATGGCATAGAATCCCAATGTTTTGTGGTTGAAAGATTACCCACACAACCCATATTATCTCATGCTTCATGAGAATTTTATGCCAACTTAGATTGTTTAATAATATTGAAAAAGTTGTCCTCATTCAAGGTGAAGAGTTGGTGCATTGCAATAGGTTGCATATATCTTCACAAAGCCCCTGGCTAAGAGGAATTTCCAGAAATTTGATTTCCCTTATAACTTAATGTGAAGTTCCGTATTTACAGGATGCAGTTGTCTGCTAAGATTCTTGATTAGAAATATTACCAAGTCTTAAAATAATAATAAAAATGAAACAAATATTTTGTTGGTATATAAAGATGTTCAGAAATTGTTGACAAAATAGACATACTTGATGAAAATAGGCACTTGTAAATTTTGTTGGTATATAAAAAAAAAAAAAAGTTACGAAATTGTTAATGAAAATAGACCAAAATAGACCAACTTATGTAAAGGAATTTTGTAAAAATAAGTTGAAAAAAAGAATTTTATAAAAATAAGTTGAAAATACAATCTTTTTACAAAAGTAATTTATTTTTTTTTGGGCGTAAATTGATGAAGTAGGTCTAAAATTTAGAAGTATGCAAAAAAAGTGGCCCAACATTTCCAGCTACAAATATTTTAACATCACCATGGATTGATGGTCACAGTCAGAAAACTTATGGTGACTTATATAGAAACACTTGCAGGGATCAAGATGTTGCCGAAGGAGTATTTGTCATGGAGAAAGTTCGGCATAAGAATAGAGACTAGTTTATTGGTTCTTGCACAAGGCCACCGAATTTGTGAAAGGTAATAAGGTTTAAATCTGTTGGGAGTACCCATGACTTTCTAACCAAAAATATGAATGTGACTACAGTATGTGTTTAAGCTAATGTGAATGGGTGCCCAATATTTCTGCTTGCAGAAATTGAGGCCTATGTGATAACCAGAAGAAATATGGATACTGTTAAATTATATGGTTCCTCTGACCTTAGTGAGGCTCCATGATTTCCTCTTGCAGCAATACAAACTAACATGATGACATCAAGACAGTTATATCAATGTAATAATTTAGATTTTCCAAATGTCAAATTTAGCTCTTCAAGCAACCAAAATCAAAATTCTGTAGCAATTTCAAGCGTTTCATACATGGATAGTGAATATTCAACTTCAAACTCAATGAAAATGGATGAAAGACAAGAAGAACAAAATATTTGTCCCCCATGACATCAAATTTGAGTTCTCAGAAAAGGAAATAAGACTTCGATGCAAGATTCTATAATTGATGCCTTTTTGTTTTCTTCTTAAACATGTTTGGAAGTTGCTACATTGGAGAAGTGTATTCATGTGCCAGATAACCCTTTTGAAGATTTTGACGACGTTAATTCCCTTTGCAAGAAAAAACTTATGTTAAATAAAGAATAGGTATCAATCAGGCCTTTGAACAAGTTGGGAGGAACCCAGGGCTTGATGCTTTTCGTAAGCTGTAATGTTGTATTTGCTGATTTTTCCGGTTTGCTAAGTTCAAAATGACCTAAAGCAGATCATGAAAGTAATTGTCTAGAAATAGAGATTTGTCCTACCAAATTAGTTTAGGGCTCAAGTTTACATCGTGATAATTGTGCTTCTGTGAAGTCAACTAAAATATCCTCAAGCTGTTTAAGTTTTATGCCATCAGATACAGAGAATTTGGTATCGACAAGTGTTGAGACTGAAATGAATGATACACATCAATTGCAACTCTGTCAACAGGGTGAACAAAACCTCCTGTTGAATCGATAACTAGAGATGTGCCTCATTTACTTCAAACTAGCAGCACTGTCCCTAGTTTGGCACAGGTATCGATATGGCAAGTTGTTTCTAGGAGGGTGCAGTCCTCGCAAAATGGTACTCAAGATCAGCAGAACATTTATTTTGATCCTCAGTTTCCTGGATGTATTATGACTCACTTGCACAAGAGCGGCGTCGGGTGTCAGATTATATTGGGAATTCTTATACCAGTGTAGTTTCAATAGAATTTTCTTTCCAAAGTCAGTTAATATCGCTCGGGCAAACTAAAGGAGCTCTCTGATAGCAATTATGCTTATGATGATCCCAGTTTACATAGCCTTTAGACATAGAGTACTGCGATACAATTGTCGAGGTCTTCAAATGATTATTCTGTGTAACCGGAAATGGGAAATTTTTGCCCCTCAAGACAATATAAATGGTAATATACAGTATCATGGAGGCGCCTACAAAATATTGTCAATGCGCAGAATCTCAAGGCTGGATTAATCGTAAATCAAAGTAATCTATCCCATCCATCTGACGGGATACAGGGCGAATAATCTGCGCACATCTCTGAAGGTGCAAGTTCTACTCAGTGTGAAAGGAACACAATAGATCTTTCTGTTGTTCTTGGACACAGTAGAATGGTAGCCAAAATAATGTATGTCACTCAATTTGCAAGTCTCCTGTTTGCTATTACCAAAATCGTAAGGTCCATGTAGAATTGGGAACTGACATTGAAGATTTGATTAGCATTGCAGAATTCAAGGCTTGTGTCCATACGAATTATCACGTGAACTTCATCGTTCAGAACATATTTTGTTTGACCCCTACAATTATCTCATTAATAAAGATAACCATCGTTCCCTCACAGGTATTGACTAGGAGAACACAATACTCATATTCAATGAAGTACGTATGAAAATTGACATCAAGGCGGAGGAATTTGACTCCATTTTTCCAACCCCTGTATATCCTCTATGTAGAGAGCTAACCATTGAAAACGCAGATGTAAAGGGTCCTACTTGGAATACATACAACCATCATAACTTGTGCAGTCAAATTGATAGCACTATGTGTTGAAAAGAAGGCCATGGCGGCGATGCTGATGGGTAAAGGCTGTTAACCACAACAGCTTAACAGCTATAAGGTCGGAGGTTCAAGCCCTCCTTCTAGCGGTTTTTAGGGTTTAGTGGGTTTTGGGTCCAGATTTTGAACCAAAGCTCTGATACCATGTGTAAAAGCCCTATCCTAGGGTCTTCCAACAGATCTATTTTTGATAAATTCAAATGCAATAAAATGCAATAGTTTACTTTCTTAAAAGACTTTTAAACAAATAAAATTTTACCATTTACATTCTAATCCTTATAACTTAAGGTGAATATTTCATTCTAATAAAATTTACATGAGTAATCTATGGAGGAATACCTGTACCGGTGGCTGGTGGAGATGTCTTTGATCTGCTGCCCCTGTTGAACTCTCCTCTTGACGGACCCAACTGGATTTACCTCCCAGCCAACTAGGAAATAATCCCTAGCCCAGGAAACCTCCACATGTTTCCTAGCCCTCCGAGCCCAAGTCCAACTAGATGTAGTGTGTGTGTCCAAGATGAATGATCCAGACCAAGATGAACAATATTTCCGTCCTCTCAACAACCCAAGAAACCTCCACAGGTTCCTAAGGTCTCCAAAAATCACAATCAACCCCCAAAATCATAAGAAAAACCCAACATCCCCTTTTCTTCCTTCTGCCTTCCCTTTTTATACCCTCCCTCTCTTCTCCATCTCAACCACCTCTCATTAATGTCATTAACTTTTCATCTATCCTTACAGTTGATTTCTCTTCTCCCAAGTAAAGCTGAGAGTACATTTAGAAATGTGACATGAATATAAAATTGGGAATTTAATGGGAGAGGACCATGTCTTCTCCCAAGTAAACCTTAAAGTACATTTGGGAATGTGAGATGAATATATATATTGATAATTAAATGGAGAGGACTATGTCTTCTCCCAAGTAAATGTGAGGGTACATTGGAGAATGTGAGATGTAATTAAATGGAGAGAACCATGTCTTCTCCCTAGAAAATGTGAGGGTACATTGGGGGAATGTGAGATGAATATATATATTGATAGTGAGTTGGAGAGGACCATGTCTTCTCCTAAGTAAATGTGAGGGTACATTGGGGAATGTGATACGTAATTAAATGGAGAGTACCATGTCTTCTCCCTAGTAAATGTGAGGGTACATTGGGGAATGTGAGATGAATACATATATTATTTGAAATAATTGAAGGAGACCATATCCTACCTAAGACTCAATTTGAGAAGGTAAGTTGGGAATTTGAATAATAGAAATCATGAATTTTATATTAGACCAATATTTCTCAATATTTTCAGATAATGTAAACATTAATAAAATTTGCAGGATAAGATTTAAGTGGGGCATTACAAATGCTCCCAGAAGGTTTCAGACTCTGTTTCACCAAACTAGGTCCCGCTGGTAAAAACAGTCCCATGAGTTGATTCCTCCACTTTTTCCACTCCAAATGCATCGAGATGGCTGACAAACAATATAATGATCCAATTTAGATCACTATGGTAACACAAGTTATATGTTGATCTAGAGAAATTCTCATTTGACATGCAGGGAGTTCTATATTTTGGGATATATTGTAGATGAACATGGGGTGCACGTGGACGTAGCCAGGATTCAGATATTTGTGATTAGCTAGCCTCGATTACTTTGATAGAGCTCCACAACTTCTTCGTCCTTGTGAATTTCTATTGAAGTTTTGTGTTGGGGTTCTCTCACATCAATTTGCCCTTAAGTCAAATGAATAAGGGTGGAGCTAAAGAAAATGTTTCTTTGTCTGAGTCACAATGAAAGACATTTGAGGATATAAAACATCACCTCTACTCCATACTAGACCTCACTTTGTTAGACTTGCATTGGCCATTTAAGATTGAGAGAATACCTTTGCCCATGCTATCAAGGAAGTCCCAACTCAATGGGGACATCCAATGGGTTATCATTGTGAAACACTCCCTATACTATTTGTAGATAACCCACCTATAACAAGGAGATGTATTATATCAAGCATGCATGCCAATAGTGGAAGTGTTATATTTTAGGGAAGGAGATGATCATCCCCACTAATCACCAAACTTCTATTATTCATGCAAACAAAAGGAAAGCTACAAAATGACTGCTAGTAGAAATGGTCCACATGCTTCCAAAAATTCCACTTGAACATCAAGTACAAGAAGGGTAACACCAATTGTGTTGTAAACTGCCTTGGTTCTCGTAGTTGTGGTGCTAGTCATTATTGTTAACTCATGTGGGCATAAGACCTTTGGGTGGCCACAATTGTACGACAATGACTCTAACTTCATTACTACATTCCAAACGTTGATTGTTGGAAAACAAGTTCTAGACTTCCACCTTTATGATGCACTCTTATGCTACCGGGCTACCTTTTTTTCCTTCAAGTGAGCATGCCAAGCTAATTTGGGAGGCACATTATAGTTCAATGGCAAGGCACACTAATGTGGAGAATATAGTAGTAGTGTTTTTTAAGTATTTCTATTGGCCAAAACGTTGGTAGGGCATCTACCAGTATATCATATCATGCATTTCCTATGCCATAATTGAACCATATATCCATCAAGAATCAAGGGTAATACACTCCTCTATCTACCCTAGAGAAGCCGTAGGAATCAATGTCCATGGATTACATGTTAAGTTTTGCCTCCACCAAGCAAGGTAATGATTGGGTAATTGTCATTGTTGATTAACTCTTTAAGATGGCCATTTTGGCACCATGTAAGAAGAGTATCACAATTGAAGCCATTGATAAACTCTTCTTTGAGCATGTTTGGGTTCATTTTAGGCTATCTTAGACTATTATTTTAGATGGGGAGAATAGGTACCTCAATAACTTATAATCCAACCTATGGTCTTTAAGGGACACCAAGTTGACCAAATTGACTACCTTTCACCCCCAAATAGATGGACAAACATAGGTGGTCAATATAATAATTGTGCATATCTTGCACATGTACAACTCCAAGCATTCATGTACATGGGATGAAATCCTTACATGTGTTCAACATAGCTATAATAGAGCCCTCCACGATGCTATTGGCAACAATTATTTTCATGTGCGCTTGGGGTTCCAACCATTCACCCTCATTAATGTGGCTTTAACCATTACATGTCTATTAGAAGAGTCCTCCCATGCTCAAGCTAAGGTAGATAGAGAAGTCAAATTTATTGAATGGATCCAACACCTTCAATAGTAGGTTCATGATATCTTGTAGAAAGCCAATGTCGAGTATAAGAAATGACGTGACCAACATCGGGTTTCAGATAAGTTTTAGGTCATCAATAAAGTGTGGTTGCATTTATAAAAAGATCACCTCAAAAGCCTCCATAGGAAGGTCGAATCACTTTGATATGGGCCCTGCACAATCACCAAGGTTCTAGGTGAAAATGCTTTTGAATTGAGTACTCCCTGTTTCCTTGGATTGCAATCACTATTTTTGTGGCGCTGCTTTGACCATATTTTCCACCTCTATTAGACACTTTGAAGGAAGCTAAGTAGTTTTCACCCACATAACTCAACCCTAATTGTATTGAGCAAGCTCTAATGGATTAGATCATGGACATCAAGATCAAGGAGACCCACCAACAAAATATACAACTCTATTGGGTTGTCAAAGCAAGGCAAATTATTCTGTAAGGCGTGCAGCTTACTGGGAGCCAAATTCAGTAGCCTAGTTTTTCCATCTAATGAGAGAACTTGACATAATGAAGACCATCGCTTCCTATGGGAGGACGGTTGATTTAGGTGGAAATCGATATCTACCCACGTATTCCACCAATTCAATGGTTCTCTATCTTCTTAGCATTTTTTTATAGTTTTTTTGGTCCCAAAATTCCGGGGCCATTATGGGGCCCTAAATGGTGCTTTTTGGCCATTTGGGAGGCTAGGGACTTCCATGGCATGCATCGGCCCAACCAAAACATGTAATCCCTAGGTGGTTCTCTCCAACAAGCTATTGTGTTCCCCAAACACATATTGTATGCAAAGGTTGTGTGCCTCAAAAGTTGACATATCTACTAACCACCTTGGGCCCTCCAAACCTTTTGGCACTTCATCTTCTAGGGTTGAGGTTTTGGACATTTAAGCTTATTTTTGTATGTTAAAGGCTCATTCCTTTGGCCTCTTGTAATAGATTTTGACAAATAATCATAGTCTCCATCTCTCTCTTTAGATGTAAGCTACCGCCATCCTCACTAATTTGTGTTCTATAATGTTCTACTATTTATTCATTAAAAGAAGTTGGGTTTTTATTGTATTGCTATTCTATTTGTTGTATTTATGTCTATGTTCCATTTCCTTTCCTACCTTTTATTTTGTTTCATGTACAACCCATCACTTTGGAATGATGATATGGCATTATTTGGTGACACTAAGATGGGGCACTCTACATGGTCTCCTTGATTGATGTGTAATAAAGGACATGCTTGATGCTTAGCTAGATTAGCACTTCTTTATGTCCCCTTCTTTTATGATGATGCTATGGTGGCATGATTCATATTGCTTTGTGGGATTTTTCTAGGTGACTTAACTTTATGATGTGAGTATCCTCATTGACGTGTTATTTCCCTAGTTTGAGTTAGAAGGGGGCATACCACATATGATTTAATGGGGACCTAACCATTTTCCTAAGGTTGGATAGTTACTTTGGATGATTATATTGTTTTTCATCCATCTCGATGCTGATGCTCTTAGAGTAGAAAATCTAGAGGAATCACCTCTTAGGTTTATTTTTACCAATGGGGCCTATTTTGCAAATTGGGGTCTAAAATCTTCTAGGAGCATTTTGAGACATCAAAGGTTTTTTGGGGGTAAAACTTTTTGTCACTCTAGCACTACACTTTTTTTTCCTATTCTACACACAGAGACCTTTCCAACAACGTAATAATCATGTCAATTAGAGCATATGAGAAAGTTATGCCACTCAAAAGTTGACCTTCCTGTTTTCACCACCATAATTCAAGAGGATGCCATGTCAACGCACATTATTCATGAAAAAGGGGTTAGCCATGTGATTATGATGTATAAGACTCTAGAAAATTTTGTATTGTAACTTTGGTTAAGAGTTGAAGTTATCAAACCTAACCACTAGTAGGCTATCGAGTTGTGTTATAACCAGACCACTAGGTGGAAAAGGGGTTCCATTCTATTATTTGGAAAATAGCGAAGAGGGATAAGAGGTCGAGCACATAGAGAGGATTTGTGCACTGTAACAACCCACGTGCTCCAGGCCATACTTCTTTGTACTCACAACCATATTTCAATTCAGAGAAAGAGAGCGAAATGGTGTCACCTTCCAGCTGGTTTTTTCTCCCAAAAGGGTTTTCTATGTCATATCTTGTGTCAAATGTGTGTGGATTTTGTTCCATTGTTCTTTATTTTCTGCATAATTTTAATTTGCATGCATACATTATTAACAATAATCTACAAATCTATAAATATAAATATAAATAAAGATGTAATAATGTAGATATTGGATTTTGAAGTATATTTTATCAAATTTGTTGTGACGAACTGTCTAGTGGAATATCCATGACAATTTACGGATCATAATCATTTGATGATGGTGCACCTTCGATTGGGCTTCATGTTTTGTTATTGTCATGGTGGGGTTTTGTTATGGAGAACATATTTTATTTACGTGGTACATCATTTTATTAGAGTCTACCCCTCCTTGGCACACATGTTCATGGTGATTTAATTTATTGGTGGCTAATTGGATGGGGACTATGGTTATATTTTAACATTAATATTTGTGCACACATGTTGAGGTTGATTTAACTATTTAATGGTTAAATTATTCTAATTATCCAAATTAAATTTAATAGCTTGAGCACCCTACTTCAATGACTTCTTTTTCACATTGAAGGGGGAAGGTGGTACATTACATGCATTTACTTGTTAAAAAAGAACATTACATTACATTTACATTTATTTATTTGTGAACTTGTCAATACACTTGTTGTGATTCTTGAGGTGTATATTTATTTATTTCATAGAGTTTTGACTAATAATTCACACATATATCCTTTGATTTGTTTTGTTTGAGTTTGCCCACTTACTATGTTGTGGTTTGACTACTTCATCTTGCACATTCATCCATGGAGTTGGTTGCCTTGGGATTTGCACATGTGGATTGGTTGCACGCATCTTGTGGATCACTTTATTTTTGGAGGTTGGTCATGGAGCATTCTCCTAGGAGGAATATTTTAATGTTATATCTCTCATGCACCTTGGAGGGCACACTTTGAGATCTTCTATGTGGACCCTTGAGCACATCCTCCTAGATTGAAAAATGTTTTATATTTTGCTTTCACTCATTCGTGGAGGAGTTCTATGTAGACACATTTAGCATTTTACTTCATACAATACCTATATTTGGATGGTGAATCCTCTTTTGAGGAGCTTTTATGAATTCAAGCTTATGTGATCCATAATGAATTAAGAAAAGTCTTTCTATAGAAATCACATAACAGAAATTTTTGGCCGACGCGTTTCGAACCAACCAGTGTGGTTTGAAATGTGTCGACCAAAAATTTCTGTTATGTGATTTCTACCAAAAGACTTTTCTTAATGTCTTAATATTGTTGACCATGGATCTAATTAATCTAATATTTTATAATTTGTTTTCTTGTCACAGAGTTAATTAGAAAGATAATATATTTTCTTATATGGGAGAATTTAACTCACTTTATAAAGAAGAGTTTCTCTCCATTTCATTTGTGTCGAGAAGTGCTCTACAACCCAACAAGTGAGAGATGTTCATGTAAGGTTGTTATATTTGTGCATGTATTTATATATATTATAAATATGTATGTAACAATTTGAACCAATAAAATTACAAAATAACTAAGGAATATACGAAAGGGAAGGATACCCTAAGGAAAACACCTAGTAATGAATTTATTTATCTAGTAGTAAAGAGGAAGTTCTCCCTTTTGCTTTATTTGTTGTTTTATTTATACACTTAGTTCTCCTTTCTTTTATCAACTAAGTTGCAAAATTGGCAGCATGTTTTAACCACAAATCAACACTTCTATAATTTGATTAAAGAGTGTCAATCCAAGATAGCAAGTATTCTTGTTGACCAACACTTTTGGAAGATTGGACAAGAATCAAAGATAAGAGTGGTTGAAGAGGACCAATATTCTTTGAGGATTGAGAATTCAAGATAAGAATAGTCCTAAAAGGACATACATGTAACTTGATGGGGTATGTAACTTGAAGAGGTAGTGTATCTAGCGTAAAGCCTCCCAACTTCTCCAAACTTTATGGTCTGATACAAGAAGAGCTCCTCAAGTTAAGGCCTTACTATGTTTAGAATGTTAGTCATGATGTTGATGCTTAAAAATAGCTTAAGTTGCAATACAAAGAAAAATAAATATTAATAAATAAAAAGTAATAATTAACACTCATGAGCATCATAGTAAAATTAGATGTCTGTGTTGAAAAAAAAATTGAAATGCTCGACATCCTCATTAATTTCAATAAAATTTCTAAATAATCACTTACTTTCTTTATGTTCAAATAAACTAATTTCAATAGAAATTAATTATTATCATTTATTTAAATCTTTTTAAATTTTTTAAAACTAATTTTTTTAAAACCAACCTAGATATATCTCTAACTAAGACTTATGTAACTTTAAAATGTATTTAAATTTATTTTTTAAAGATATTATAACATATATATAGATGAGGCAGTTATTTACTTGTATTTAAAAATTATATATATATATATATATATATATATATTTTTGATAAATAAAAATTTAAATATATATTAAAAAAAATAAAAATTATTTATAATTATCATATTTTTTAAAGTTCTTTTTCAAGTAATTTTTTAAGCTCATGGAAAATTTTAAAATCATAAATTTGAATTTTGTAATCTGCAAAATTTAACTACCCAAGCAAATTTCGAAACACTGAATCCATTTATAAAATCATAGTTTAACCCAAAATTAATTACCAAAATTCAATTTAAAAAACAAAAACAACAAAATCTTTTAATAAAACTTCAGCGCTTTAAAATATACATTTTAACAACTTTAAATATAAATTACATAAAAACATCCAAATTCTAATATCTTACAATGGGAAGTGAACTAGAGTATTCATTTTGAATATCCAAATTCCAACAACCATGATGATTGAACCATCTTGAATGGTGAATAATCTCCACCTTCCGATTGTTTCAAAACAATCTTTCCAGAAAACAAGAAGCTAAAGATAAGATAATTATTTTTATGTCCACAAAGTAGGTCAAAGACACTGTTGAGTACACTGATGTATATACAAAGCGGGAAAACCAAACAGTCTCCTATAAAAAATACAATGCATGAAGTAAATCAACATCTGGCCCTAGCGGAGAAAATCCAGGAGCTAATAGGTCTGAGGATCAAACCCATATCTCATAACATCTGACGTTGAATGAATAACACTGAGGAAACTCAACAAACTCTGTTGGCCCGATGAAGAGCCGATGGGAAGTGTAGACTATCCACTAAATCATATCCTTGGGGGTTCACACGCTGTTGAATGTTGGAGGACCTACTCTGTCTCCCAGGAACGGATCTGAGACGGAACTGCTGCTGAGAACTCGTGTGACAAGGTGAGGTCCCACGGATCCTCACTGATTTGGAGTCTAGATACGTACTGGTATCAATCGATCTCTTGGTGCCCTTGTTTAAAGGTGGTAGTACCATGAAAAATGTTGTGATCCTCTATGTGGGGTCTGGTCTGATGGGAGGTTGAAGAATATGCGCTCGGAACCTAAGAGTCTCCTGCATATATAAGGCCAAACATCTTTGATCGGGGTACCTGAAAAAGTCGGCGAGGGTCCAAGAATCTCTGAATAAGCAATGAAACCTTCCTCTGATCTCGTAGACGACAGGGCAACCAAGGATGAAGTGCACATCGGTCTCCACTTCCTGTAAATGACATACCTCGCAGAGTCTGTCTAGTCTATCCACCTGGTGGTCTGTGTCTACCCGAAGTCTATGAGAACCTACTATGAACTGGCCTAGAGGAATGTGAAGAGCATGCGTCTAATGGTGAAACATATACTTGGGTCGAATAATGAGCCCGTCTCTCAACTCCAAGAAGTGCTCAGCATAGAAGGCCATCTTTGGGTGCAACCCTCCTAGAGGATTGACCCACGTGACCTGGACGAACTGCCTGTAGATGTCCTCCTTGATGATCTTGTTTAGCTCCTGTCTAGTAGGTAAAAGGTGACCCGGAGCATCTAAGGAATATCGGAAATGATCCCACTGAATTCCCATTGACTCTAAGAGGTTTGAAACTCCTGTAAACCAACATTTGGCTCGGCCTAAGGGAGTAGAACAGGCAATAGTCTCAGAAGAGCTATATGCCAAGTAAGGATAATGGTCCCTACTCTTTATCGACTCTGCCAAGCCCTAGACACGATGCAAGAATGAAACCAATCTGAACATTGTCTCAAGCTGAAAGCGCTGAGCACCAAACTCTGCAAGGATGATGTGCTGCGGCACTGTCAGTTTGCACCTAATGATGTGGCAGAGAAGAAGAATCTGGACTCTCTCAGCTGAAGCCCAGTGTGATTCAAGTAAAGACGGTCCCTAAATCTCTGAGCCATATAGAACAGTGGGATGAATTAAGGTGTCCATGAGGCTCATCTTGAACGAGATGTCCCGGAAGTGATGTTGAAAGAACTGTCTCTCGAGAAGGGCTAAGGATCCATATCCTTTGTTGATCCGAGGTTGAAGTGCTCATCGCAAACTGAAGTGGGGACCTGCGAATTGCACCCCCAAGTAAGTATACGTGCTGGTGATTTCAATCTCCTCCCCTCTGAATAGAAAGTGAAGCTCCGATGTTTTCTTCACCCCATTGAAGATCATAACCTTGGTTTTACCCAGGTTGACTGTCAACTGTCGATGGTCACAAAACAGAGCTAAGGCATCTAGCTACCTCTATAATCCTTCTGGGGATGAGGAGAGGAGGACCACGTCGTTAGCGAATAGTAGAATATATATCAGAACTTGGTGAAGAACGCAGCCATCAGTGTCCTAGATATGCTTGTGTAGAAATGCTTCCAACTCATCAATATAGATCCCAAACAAGGTAGGGGATAGTGGACACCTCTATTTAACCCCAATGGTGCTTTGAATGAAATTAGACATCCCATGGGCTGCGTGAAGACGACCAAGAACAGACTCATACAAGCACATAATAGCGGTCAATAGGGTTGCAGAGATGCCAATATCTTTGAGTTTCTGGAGCAAGGCCTCCCTCAGAACGAAGTCAAAAGCTTTCCAAAAATCTATGAAACAATAGTATACTTTCGAAGAGTGGTGTCGTGCCTCCTCAATCACGGCGCAAAGGGTGAAGATGTGGTCAATGGTCTAATGATTCGGTCGAAAACCTATATGTCCACTAGCTCTAAGTTGTCTCTGCGCAAGGTCACTAGAGAGCTTCTTATGTAGAACAGTAGCATACAACTTCGAGAACGTGTGACCCACCATGATCGTTCTGTAGTTATTGGGATTTGAGCTGGACCTTGATTTGTGGATAGGATGGATGATGTGGTGTGCCCATGTTGGTGAAAAACCTTCACGGACTACATGGTTGAAGAGATCAACCAAGTAGCTAACCAAAGCACAGAAACCGTGCTTAAAGAACTCTGCTTGGTAGCCTTCCTCATCGAATGCTTTGTTGTTGTTCATCACCAAATGGCCTCTCTAATGTCTCTGTCTGAGAATAGATAAGAGGAAGAGGGTAGGGAGGTAACATGAATTTGGGCCTACCCGAGAATATCATAAAGGTTGGAAGTGTGAGAGAACATGGATGTAGGGTTGAGGTCAGGTGGAAGAGGGGAGCGTCGGGGAAGGATGGTACGCCATAATTGTTTAGGGGAGTGGGCAAGGAGAGGAGAAAGTTCTCGTCTTCTATGGGAGACAAAGAGTTATTTCTTGTGACGAAGGAGACAATGATAAGAAGCTTTGAGGTCAGAGTAGAAGGGTTGAGAGTCGGTGAAAGCATATTGAATTTCTCGACGTAGAGTCCTGCATTCATCATCGTACCATTTGTTCATGGGGCAAGATCCAACTTTAGGGGAGATGGAAGTGGAACGAGTGGAGTGGGGGAAGGATTTGAGTGTTGCTTCCCAAATGGCAGCTGAAAGATAGGTGTATTTAGTGGAAGCAGAATCAAGCAAGGAGAATTAGGTTTTCGATGGGAGCATCTTGCGTAGGGTAGAGGAGAAAATGTCAAGGTCTCCTTCGTCAAATCAAAAGGTAGTTCGGGGTGGGCCCCGAGGGGAGGGATGGGGTGGAAGGGGAGGGTCAAACCGGAGAGAGAAGGAAAGAAGTGCATGATCAGCAAGGGGGATGGGGGAGACTGAGAGATGGCGAATAAAAGGGAGCAAGTTATGGCTAGCGAGTACATAATCAACTACACTCGCACCCCTGCCATATGGCCGACAAGTGAAAAAGCGAGAGTCTGGGAAACATGGGAGACCATTTAGAATCAACAACTCCTGAAATTCCCCTGTAATGGGCCCTAAAGCATCATCTAACATTTGGTGAAGCCCTACTAAATCTGGATCTATCCCCTGGGTATAAAATACATCCTTTGATCGATTGTGGAGAGGGATATGGAGATCTCTAGTGCGAGCATTGAAGTCACCTAAGAAGATGACTTCCCCAACAACACAGTATCGGGTGATGTCGGTGTACAAGTCTATAAAGGGATTCCCATTTGAGCCATTATGGACAGTGAATGGTGAAGAAGCTGGGGGAGAGTAACAAACTGCAATGTAGATGTCCCTCGAAGGAGAGACTCAGACTCTAATCTGAATCCACATAAACTTGGCAAACTCATCTTTGGCTACCAAAGATACCCTGTTCTGGAGTGAGTCACTATCCAAACAAACAACTCCACTTGATCCTCTGACCCCTCCTGAGCTCCTCGTCTCCTCCCTACAAACTAAGATCCAATGGTAGCCTGCAATATCTAGGAGGGGTCAAACAAGGCTCGCATGAGTCTACGTCACAAAGAGGATGTCAATTGATTCGAGAGCATCATACAAGATTCTCGTCAATGACCAAAAAGATCCATTACCATTCCATCAACGGATAGAAATACATGTACCTTGTCGCCTCCCCAAGCGGACCCGTCATTTGGAACCTCTAGTTCAGAGTTTCCACCCAAGTGGGAAGGAGTCTCGAATCACTCCCCAAAGATCACTGATAACCGCCCATTTCCCTGCCTGTCGTGTTGGCATAACTTGTTCTCTAGATTGTTTAAGTTCCACAACCTGTGCTCAAGTGAGGTCCTCCTCCAAGAAAATTCTATTGGGAAGAGAAAACAACTTCCGCTTAGCCCTGAGGGCGCAGAGTCGATCCCGAAACTTGAAGAAGAGAGTGGAGTCGTAGCCCAACCAGGAGTCCCGAATCACTGCCCGAAGATTCCTTATAACCGCCCATTTCCCTGCCTATCGTGCTACCATAACTTGTTCTATGGATTGTTTAAGTTCCAAAACCTGTGCTCGAGTGAGGTCCTCGTCCAAGAAAAACCTATTGTGAAAAGAAAACAACTTCCGCTTAGCCCTAAGGGCGCATAGTCAATCAAATGGAATCTGAAATTTGAAGAGAGTGGAGTCGTAGCCCAATCAGGCCTTGTCCAAAGCTATATCGGGGAGGCTAAGGGTGTCCCGAAAGAACCTAGCCCCCACTTCCATAGAATACGGAGAGGGGTGGGGTAATGGGAGACCTCTCACCTTGAGATTCAATTCTCTTGCCCGTCTATTACATTCTTCCCCAAGTTTTGCTTGCACCACCTCCTCAACCGTAGGAAGAGGGGTAAGAGTTTTATCTTTCCCTCGAACCACCTATACCCAAGAATTGATGTGTGCCTCCGTTTCTTGTTTGACGGTGGCTTGTTGGGATCGGATTTCTTCTTACTTGCTTTTAAGGTCAAGAATTTCTGTATGAAGTGCACACCATTTG
Organism: Pinus tabuliformis; assembly: GCA_031772625.1. NCBI lineage: Eukaryota > Viridiplantae > Streptophyta > Pinopsida > Pinales > Pinaceae > Pinus > Pinus tabuliformis. The sequence continues at coordinate 1,168,271,233 of CM062805.1, read as the reverse complement.
GAGGATGGGGAATTTCCTGCTCTTTAGTTTCATGTAACATATTCTTAAGAGATAAATTACCCCCCTCCACCTTTGAAACTCTAACAAAGAGGGTGTGCATTTTTTAAGAGAGCTGCTTGTTTTCTGTTTCGAGAAATTCCATTTTCCACAACATTTGTTTTACCAATGCTGTCCACAATGAGAAATCAGACTCCGAAGTGACTACCACTTGCTCTTGCTGGTTTTCAAGAGCTGATAATTCAGCAAGGCTAAACATGTCATCTTGGCACAATTCATCTTGTTGCATAAATCCAATCCATGGATTTGGAACCCATTTTTTTATCTCATATGTTCCTCAGCAGTAAGATTTATCAAAGGATTTAGAGAAAACCCATCTACCACCATCTTGGTAGAGGATTTGGAACCCATTTTTTTTATCTCATATGTTCCTCAGCAGTAGATTTATCAAAGGATTTAAAGAAAACCCATCTACCACCATCTTGGTAGAGTCCAAATTTAGTGGGCAGATTCCATCAAACACTTGACATGCATCCTCGGGCTGCCTATTCTGTTCCAGTAATCTGCCTATTCTGTTTCAGTAATCTGCCCTGAGAAGGCCTCTTAACAGCTCACATTTGACAGTACTGTAATGTTGTTATTTCAACGGTTCTCACACCCCACAATACAACAGCTATTCTTGCCTCCCTGTGTGAGCTTTGACCAGAAATGGATATGGAGGGTATCACGAGGTGAGTGTGTACTGAATGTTGAATTGATGACCGATCGATTCATGAGCAATCACAGAGTAAGTACAATGGCTAATGGAAGTGTATTGTTGAAGCTTCAGCCGAGTTATATATATAATATATATGCTGGGCTTGTTGGTATGATTCTGCAATACCTACCTCGAAACATGGAATCATGGGCAATGACAGAGTAAGTAGAAATTGCTAATGGGAATGTGCCGTTGAAGCTTCAACTGATTTATATATAAAATATATACACTGGGCTTGTTGGTATGATTTCACAGATCTCAAGTGTTCTTTCCGTAGTGCAAAAAGTCAGGACGGTCATCTCATCTCCCTTCCCAAAGCACACACAGCACTATCTGTAAGCAGTATTTTAATACATGTTGGCCTTTTCCGTTGATGTATATACAATGAGTATACATCAATCATGTGTCCACGTCCGACAGTGAATATACATTTTGTGCATCGATCATGTGTCTATGTCCGAGTGTGAATACACATTTTGGGCTTTTTCACTGACGTAAATACAATGAGTATACATCGATCATCTGTGTCGTGAGCGTTTGAGGAATCATTGCTGAACTGCAATGTTTTGTGTCGTTACGCCTATCGTTATCCAAACTAAAAAGCAGCAGTGTCGTCAGAGACGTCTACACAACTCGCATATACATAACAGATAGATATGTGTCTGTGTAAGTCGGGTAGAATCCAGGGCATGAACCAAGGAAATTGTTGATTATTGGAAACCAGCGCACCCGTTATCTCACCCAAACAAAGTTATACAATTTAAGAAACTCGTAATCAGTGATGCATAGTATGCCTTAAAACTGATCATGTTTAAAGAAGTAGGTTAAACGGCCAAAGATCCAAGATTTAAAAGCATTTAGGAAAAGTATAAGTATTAATTTCATGTTTAAAGAAATAGGTTAACCCCTTAAGATGTAAAATTTAAAAGTATTTAGCAAACGTAAAAGTATGCTATATAGACACTAATTTCAGATAATTGCACTAATCTCAGATAATTGCATTGTTTCTGTAATAAAAGTGACGAGTCAATCTGGACTAACAAATAGAATAGCAGTGTGTAACTGTCTGACAACAATATTAAAAAAAAAAATCCACTGCTTAAAAAAATCATCACCATTTTAGATTTAAAACTTTCATCACACTCACAATCTCTATTCCTCCCGACAATCTTCAATCATTCCTCATAACAATCTCCATTCTTCAAATTCCTACTTTGTAGTAAATAATTATACCAATATAATTATCTGATCTTATAAAAAAACTCTTCAAAAACCCATCAGACGTGTGGCCATCGTTTTCCCCACAAAGCCCTTGACTATTCAGGTGAGCACAAGCGTACTTGCACAACCATTGACTATTCAAATGAGAAGAGGTTACCTGCAAAAACTCTGCATGCCAGCAGATTATTCACTATTAAATTGGGCAGAAGAGCGTACCTACGAAACTATAAATGTAAGAAGACCCTACATGCAAAAAAATAATCCCACTAAAAAGCTAAATTACATTCTTCAGACTACAGTTAAGCATCAAACCAAAAAGCCATAAGCCTTGCTTTCTAACCTGATGTGTGCCTCATCTCACAGAGACGACTAGTTTTCCAGATTGTATAAAAGATTCAAGCATAAATCTAAAAAATACGTATATAAAATACAAAATGTGAGCATAATGGAAATTTAATTATGGTTTTTAAAGTCAGTCCATCCTATGAAACCCTCATTACCCTCATTTCCCGACCCATCCCTTCCTAACAAACAGAACCAGAGTACAAATTCAATAGACAAGGTAAGCAAGGCAGAAACGAAATTCCGAAATAAAACGCACGACAGCCTTTCGATCTCCCGATGTTGAAAAAACAAATACCTCGTGAGAACCCCCAAAATGGTCAGAAAACCCTAAAAACCCTATCAAGCAGCAAAACGTTGCAGTGATCCCTGGAACCCGCCACAACAGCGAAGAATAACAGGCCAATTCATTTTGTTCGATGGCATACTTGAGCCACGATCAGGACGGTCTTCATTGACCAGATCCAGAAGTTTGACAGTGAAGCAGAATAGATCAAATATACAGAGGGAAGGTAAGGCCATGGGCTTGGGAGGAGTGGGAAAAACTGCAGATCAGTGAGCGAGAAATATATCATCACACTGAGTTTTTCCTACCCTCGCAAGCCATTGGCCTTTCTCCCCTGGATCTTCTTTGATCAGCGATTCTTCCCGCAGCAGCCCACAACACCAAAGAGCTAAGGAATTCATTTCTGCCTCTCCTCCGAGGCTCTTATAAGCTTTTCTGCACGGCCATAAACCCTAAAGCGAATATTCTTCTCTCACTTTACCCATATTTTTCGTTGAGGTATATGTCGAAGCAAAGGGGATGATTGAACGTAGTTAGACACATTTTCTAGTTCACTGTTAATTTTTTTCATATTTGTTATTTTATTGAAATCAAAGTATATGTATTATTTTTTGTTGGGTCCTTTGGCTTTATTTGCCATATAAGGGTTGTCATGGAAATAATATAAGGGTTGTAATGGAAATAAGTGAGAGAAGAACATATATCTTGTGTTTTGTGTTTTAGTGTTTTGGTTTAGTGGTGTTTAAAGGGAATTTGGGTGTTTTTGCTTAAAGTTCTAATTATTAGGTTTAAGAATTTATAATTCTAAGTTTAATGTTGTTTAAGAATTTATAATTTTATTAAGACTATGATAATGGAGTGTGTGGTTATAAGTTTATTAATGGTTCAAAAATGAATATGTTTCTGCAAGAGTACTTCATGTTTATAAATTTTTAAAATAAAAATGGAAAAAATGGCATTTTAATTATAAGGGAGTATGTAACCGACTTTAGAAAGTGTTTAAAGTGTGTATTTTACTTTTTCTTGGGTCACAATTAAGGTATTTGATTCCTTTGCATGGCTTTTAAAATATGTATTTTACTTTTAGAAAACAAGTAGACAAGTTTTCTATATACTTAAGAAAAGTTTTTCAAATGTCAAAATCAAGATATTTGATTCCTCTACAAAGTTTTTAAAATATATATTTTACTTAAAATATAAATAAATATATATATATGAGTTTAAAAAGGATTTAAAGTATATACTTTGCTTTAAAAGATGGTAAACAAGTTTTTAAAGGGTCAAAATCAAGGCATTGGATTCCCTAGTAAAGCATGTAAAGTATGACAAGACAAGTTTTTCTAAGTGTAAGGTATTTAATTCCTTTACAAGGCTTTTAAAGTGTGTATTTTATTTTATTTAAAAAAATAAGTAGACAAGTTTCCCATGTACTAGTTTAATGAGGTGATTTTTTGACAAATTTTTTTTGTTGATTTGCCCAAAGTTCAGTTCATAATTATGGAAAGCATAGTTGTAAGTTGTTAAGTCTACAAAACCTTACTGCCCCAGGGGTTTTCTAAGGCATTGTATCCATTTCTATATTCAAAAATATGATTTAAATGATCAAACAACGCGATCTCACCAAGAATCATGTCGTGGTGGGATTCTGGCTAAAGAATCCAAAAAGTCGCCTCATTAGACAATAGAATTTTCCACTAGTTAAACCATTATATTAGATTCTCCATCCTCTATACGCACACAAACCTCAATGCATGTTTCTTCCCATGCAATATGTAGTAATATGGACCATTATTTTGTTCTTTAAACATTTTGTTTTCCTAGTTTTTCTCATCAATAAGATTATCATCATGTGTGTACATTTCTTCTTTGTTGGCCCTAATCAATCTCACAACTTTATAATGTGCCATTAATGTTTTCCTTGCTAGTCCCAACGCATCAACAATGTCATTATGCTAGCTCAATCTCTTTCTTGTCAACTTTTGATGCCTTGAAAATGGCACTAAGCTTTCTTTACATATAAAATAATTATCATATTAGTATCCTCCATCTCGTTTTTATCTTTTATAATACAGACATCATCATAACAAAAAATGACCACATTTTTTCAACAATATTTTTCTTTGATTATGCTTATTCAATCTAAGTCGTGATAAGGAGTTCTCATTTCCTAGAATCAAGACAAAATTTATTTGCTACCATATATTTTTTAAGAGAAACATAATTCCTACAATATCATATGGATATTTTCACATGCTCGTAGTTTCCCAAAAGAATTCATCATCGATGATGGTTTCAAAATTAAAAACACAAATAGATTTCTCCATTAAAAGTTTCAAGGACAACATTTATAATAATCTTACACATGTATCATCTTCAACACCCACTAACATACATATCTAAAACCACATATACAACGATAGTTGATTTTAAACATCATTGAGGAAATTCATTTCTAAAATTTTCAACAATCACATGTTACCATATTTTTGGAGATGCTAAAACATTTTCTCACCAACAATATTGAGAGCCCAACTTAATGGTCTTAAAGGTACCATGTTGTGCTTCTAACAAAATAAAGGGTAAATGAATTAACCCTTATTGCTAGTTGGCTAATCCAAGGCCTTCTTTGTGTGTTGTCAATTGTGCAAGGTAAAATATGTCCACCGATATTACTATCCGTCCTCTTAACTACCTCTTTGTCAACCAAGTGCATTGTGTTTAACTACCTTGCTAGTCACCAACTATATCAAGGCCCTTTTCATTAGCATGAACTACCTCCTAGACTTCCTTTATTGACTACATTTAATCAAGATTAAAAGATTAATCTAACTCCTTATCCCAAACTAACTCAAATTTTTCCTTATTTATTCCATCTAACCAAAGTTGCATAATTAATTCACCTAACTAGCACCAATTGGTTGCAAGTCTTCCTTGTTGGCTCTCAACCAATCAAGGGCACAAAATTAATAACATGCTAGCATCAACTAGTTGCAAGCTTTCTCAATGGATCCCATCCAACTAAGGAAGCATAATAACTACCTAGTTGGCTATTGTAAAAACCCTTTTTGCTAGCCCTCTTGTAAATGTCATTATGGATTGTAATTCATGTAAATGATGTGGAAATACAAATAATGACTAAGTTGGAGGAGGGGACACAAATACAGAGATTGAGGAGGAAGGGTTGCTTAGAATGTGATTAACCCAAGGCACTTCATTTATTCATTCTACCTTTACCCTAATTGAATTAAATGGTTGCGCATTAGACAAGGAAGTTGAGTATGGACCACTTAAGCAAAGGATGAACCACATACTACCTCTATTTTCGTGGAACGTGTTAGTGGAGTCAACACGCAAGAGAAAGGAAAAAGGAGTTGACATTAAAAGAGATTGACGAAAGGATAAGGAGAAGGGGAGAGAATGTCATATGGCATGAGACACATTGTGTAAAAGGATGTGAGAACACAAAGAGCAATGAATGTTCGAGCTTGTAAAGGAACAAGAGGAGAAGAGAAGATGGTTTGATGATCCCTATAATTTTATGGTGTACGAAAAGTGTTGTTATTCAATTTTATGATGGGCCAATGAAGGCTCAGTGGAGAAAGTGACTCATTAGTGCTTGTTGTCTCGGCTAATAAATCTCTAAGTGCTTACCTTGGGGCTAATAAACCACTTAGAGCTTATCGAAAGGACTAATAAAGCATTGGGGTGCTTGTTGGAAGACTGATGAATCACTTGGAAAGTGGAGACACTTTGGCGCTTGCTACGAGAGGTAGTTGATAAACCACCTAAATAATGTATGCTAGATCCTTGTAGCGATTGCCTTGAAAATTCAGTTGATAAACCACATATAGAGTGAGATCATACTTCTGGACTACAAATAACTTCACTAAGCCTAGGGTGAATCGCAACAATCTATTCCAAGGAGGTAGAAGAGTCATTATGGTGCTTATTGCAAGAGGCAGTTCATAAACCACATAGACAGTGCACTCCCTCTCTGGTTTGACTGGCTAGTTATCGATGTGAAATTCCCTTTATCACTTAACTCTTGATGAATTCGGCGCAAGGATGGTTAGCTGCAAAAAAGATTGTAGTGTATCTAGCCCATAGTTGGGTGGAGAGTTGAAGTCCCTCCTTTAGTTGTCAATCATTCAAGTTAATTAGATAAGTGTATTTACTTGTATATATATTGCACCATGAATGATGAATAATGTCTGGTATGTGTTATGATAGTGTTATATTGATACTGACAATGGAGGAATGTGATATTCATGCTTTTATATATATATATAATCTCAAGGTTATGACGAACTTGTAGGCCCCTGTGGTTGTTAATTTTCTCATTAGTGCGAAGCTATTTACATGGTCATGTATGATTACTTGATGTGCACAACTAACCTATTCTAGTGTGTGACTTCAACCATCTGATATGTTATGCGTAACATAGATATGTTTGTTAAAGTTATTGATTGTCTTTCCTGGTAAAGGGTTATGGTAGGTGTTGAGTAATGTATGATAAATCAGTTAGACATGATTGTTGATCCAGATTTAAGCAGGAACGCAATAGATTACAGAGATAACCATAAATACAGAGATGCGATAACCATAAAAACAGAGATGCAAGGGAAATAATACTTCATTTCATTAATGGAGAATACTGAAATATTCTTACAAATAGAAATAACCCAGCTAGGGCGATGGTAGCTTATCTCTGAGAAGAGATGTGTCGGCTACATGCCTCTGAACTGTTTCGAACTGTCTTTACAATGAGGCTCGAAGGCCTATTTATTATTGAGAAACAATGGAAAACCCTTAACATTCCAAAACCTAACCCTAGAAGATGAAACGCCAAACTATGGGCCCCATTTGGGTAAATTGGTACATCAACTTCCCGGGGTCGTAACTTTGGCATACGATCTCCGTTTGACGCACATGATAGCCCATTGGAAATATCTCTCCGAGGACTACGACGGAAAAGATGATTTTTCAACTAAAAAATCGTGGAGGTAGATTTCCCAAAAAGCTTCGTTTAGGGCCTCAAAACGGCTCCGGAAGTTTAGGGCCTGAAAAACTGCTAAAAATAGTAAACTGCGCTATAATTAAGGAAACTGAAAAACTAAAAGAGACAGTTATGGGGGTCCAAATGGGATAGGTGGGTGGCCACCAACATCCACCTGGATCATTCCTCCCCCCTTAGGAAGCAATGGTCCCCATTGCATTGAGTTCCTCCTTGAGATGAGGAAGCTTCTGCTGAGCTGGGTCTCCAGTGAGCTGTTCTGCAATCTCTGATGTGTCCAGAAATGGTGGGAAGCATGGTCGGCAATGGTCCACATTGAACAATCGGTGTAAGCGAAGGAATGGAGGAATGTTGTGCTTCAAAGCATTGTTGCCCACAGCCTTGTTACTAGTGTAAGGACCATGTCAAAGCGGTCTGAGTTTCTGATGGGTTCTGGTAAGGCATTCTCTCTGCAGATGTAAGCAAACTTTTTCGCCCACCTGAAACTTGTGTGGTACCCCTCTGGGTAAGGAGAAGTTGTTCCTGTGTTCTGTCATGACTGTATCCCTATGTTGTTGCTGTTGCGTGGAGGAACCCTTTGCGGGGGTCATGGATGTAGCAACGGTCTTCCCCTTACTTTGGGAGCGAACCAGACAGAAAATAAATTTCCTAGTCTGTGAGATGAGCTTGCTGCCTTTCTTAGCAGTGATCAAAGAGGTGGTGGTAGGTGGAGCTACCTCTGGTATCCTGTATAATGAATTATCCAAAGAAATAATGACAACGCGAGGCCTTGACTCATACACAGCATGTTGCCTCCACAAGTATGGCTGGCCTAATAGTACATCACAAACATCAAGAGGTGTAACATCACACAATAACTCATCTGTGAAGGGCTTGATGCTGTAGGGAAGGCGGCACTGCTGGTGAACTTTGAGATCTCGTCCTTCGTGAAGCCACCTGATACTGTACGGTTGTGGGTGTGGCGTAGTTGGTAGGCCCAACCGCTTCGACCTCTGCTGAAACGAGGTTCTTTTGGCTGCCACTATCGACAATGAATTGCAGCGGTGAACCCTTCACCCACATCTGTGAGTGGAAAAGACGTTCCCCCTCCTCTGGCTCTTCGGGCTCATTCTTCTGGATCTTGGCAGTGGCAACAGTGGCACTAGGATCCGCATCAATGATTTGCTTCCCTTTGCCATCCCCCTTGTCGGGTTTCGGCTCAGAGTCAGAACATGCATCTGATTCGGAAGCCTTCAACTCGGCCACCAGCGACTGCTTGGTCCAACACTCACTTGTGTTATGAGTGGGACTCTTGTGGAACTCACACCACTTTCTTGTGTCCTTCTTCGGCTTCGTGGTGTTGTTCTTTTCTTACAGCTTAGAGGGGTTGTCTTGGGTCACCCCGCCTTGGCTTTGTCCTTTGGGCTTCGGATTTGCAGATCTAAAGTCTCGCTTCTCCTGTTTGAACTTTTGCTCGATTTTGACAGCGTATCGGTATGCTGTGCCGAGTGAGGAGATGTTCAAGAACTCCATCTCTTCCTAGATGTATCTGTGTAGGCAGCCGCGGTATTTGAGTACCAAATGCAGCTCAGAATCTTTGATACCCAACTGTGTTCGAAGGGTATGAAAAATATTTGTGAACTCTGGTACATCTTGGTCTCGTCCCTGCCGCAGTGTGGTCCATTTGATGTATTTGTCCTCATAGCTTTTGACAGGGTAGTACTGCTCCTTGATGGCATCCCGAATGTCATTCCAAGTGGGGGCGGCTGAAAACAGTGAGCCTGTACTTTCATCCTTCTGCTCGCAGTATGTTTCCCACCAGTCCTTGACGTGGGGGGCTGCTTTGAGAAGAGCGAAAACAATCTTTTCCTGACTTGAAAATTCATGAACAGAAAAATACCCATCTAGCAGATTTAACCATTTATCTACGACATCTGCGTCTATTTGACCCTCGAATATGGGGATTTCAAAATTAACTTGTACCTTAAACGGTGTGGCGTTTCCAGAGTAGCTGTTGGAAGCCGATGCGTCGCCTCTAGGTAGCCGCTGAAGGATCTGCGCAAAGTTATCCATCATCGCGTTCCTTTGCCGCTCGAGGGCTTCTTTGAGCAAGATTCTGATAGGATCTCCTGCCCCCTCGTCTTTCTTCTCATCCACCATGGGAGGTCGTCGAGATTTGCGAGGCTGGTCTTGCAAAGGTTCGACCAATTCAAGCCCTAACTCCTTATATCCCGACCTCGTTGGGGACATGCAAAGAAAAACAGAGAAAAAGCAGACCGCTCTGATACCACTGATCTGGATTTAAGCAGGAACGCAATAGATTATAGAGATAACCATAAATACAGAGATGCGATAACAATAAAAACAGAGATGCAGCGGAAATAATACTTCATTTCATTAATGGAGAATACTGAAATATGCTTACAAATAGAAATAACCCAGCTAGGGCGATGGTAGCTTATCTCTGAGAAGAGATGTGTCGGCTACATGCCTCTGAACTGTTTCGAACTGTCTTTACAATGAGGCTCGAAGGCCTATTTATTATTGAGAAATAATGGAAAACCCTTAACATTCCAAAACCTAACCCTAGAAGATGAAACGCCAAACTATGGGCCCCGTTTGGGTAAATTGGTACATCAACTTCCCGGGGTCGTAACTTTGGCATACGATCTCCGTTTGACGCGCATGATAGCCCGTTGGAAAGATCTCTCCGAGGACTACGACAAAAAAGACGATTTTTTAACTAAAAAATCACGGAGGTAGATTTCCCAAAAAACGTCGTTTAGGGCCTCAAAACGGCTCCGGAAGTTTAGGACCCGAAAAACTGCTAAAAATAGTAAACTGCGCTATAATTAAGGAAACTGAAAAACTGAAAGAGACAGTTGTGGGGGTCCAAATGGGATAGGTGGGTGGCCACCAACATCCACCTGGATCAATTGTATTTGTTTTGAGATCAACGTTGTGTTTATGTATGATGTTGTAGTATTTGAACTCACATAAAAGTATCAGTTAGAACTTAACTTGTTTCGGTATCTAATCTTAGGTAGGTTGATAAATCTATTGCGTGTGTTATAACTAAGTATAACGCTTAATGTTCAGTGCCTAGATATAGGTTCCATCCCTATAAAGTTGGCATTCTTAATAGCACCCTGCTTCAAGGAAGCTCTGATCAAATCCCTTAAAGTTCACTTATTTTATAAGTCTAAGTAATGGGCAAAAGTCGACACATGTATCCAGGGCCTGGTGGATCTTGTATGGGACAAGTATTTGGGCCATATAACTTTTTAAATATCAATTGTTTAGTGCATTTGGATATGTGAAAAGGGGTGAATGCATTTGGGACTAGAAAATGTATCCGAAAATCTGGGAATCCGGTTAGTTAACACTTGTGGACTTTTGAAGTGCATCGGATTTCAAATTATTCAAATTTTCCATGGTGAGTTAGCAAAGTGGCAAGATCCCGTGAGGGCTCCGCTTGGGTGGAGTTGAATGTTAATTCATGCAGTAAGTAAATATGGGATTCAGGTAATCCATGTGTTTGTGCATGTTGTAAATATTTGCAACGTTGGATGTTTGTGTGTAGCTAGATATCGAAATTGGTGGAAGAGTGATCCAGGGGATCTAGGTATGCGTCTAGGGTGCACACTTGTATGCACACAAGATCTCTTGTAGGGGCCAGATTTAATGTAGAAACGTAAAAAAGTGTGAAGGGATTGGACCTGATGGGATCCGTTAACTTTGGGTCGATGTGGCATGTGCCATGGAGGCCTGGTAGGATCATGTGGGTGCCATGTGGCGACCCTAGTTGACATGGTGAAATATAATTGATCAAATATTGAATGAATGTACCTTTCAATCCTGGAGTCGAATGGAGATAAAGTTTATATCGTCAAAAATCTCTTAACGAGCTACGTACGATGGTGATATTAGAAATTAATTCTTTAAACTTTAGAGAAGGAGGATTTTTGTAACCCGTCTTCATAGTAGACCACAAAGGTCAAGTTAATTAAAAAGTAACACCCTCCATAGCCAAAGTTAGCACAAGGGGGTGGGAGGGAGCTTTACAGAGTGGTATCAGAGCCAGGTTCTACATTGAACTTTTGGGGATAAATTTGGATCTTTGTTACAATGTGATCTTAGAGCAAAGGTTCTACATTATACCTTTGGGAAAGATAATTTAGGAAGCTCTGTCATGAATTATGGAGAAATTTATTTAAATGATAATTATTTGTCATACGCATGTAAGTGTTGAATGCAATATTTTTTTACTGATAAGATGGTTGGCATGATAGATTTGGATGTGTTAATTTTATCCACTAACTGGCATACTAACCTAAGATTTGATGTTTCATCTAGTATGACATCAACATGCTTATTGAAAATATGCCATGGTGATGGGTAAATATGGTTAATTATATTTTTATTTGACTAGTAGTTATGTGTGTGTAACAACACATAAGAAGACACCAAGGAACAACAATAAAATAAAGGGATGAGCAATGGGATGGTGTAGTACAATACTGATAAATCCCTGCGTTTTCAAGAAGAAGAGATAGTTGGGAAGAGGAGAGAAGAAGACTCCCCTAACTGAGTGGACATCCTTAGAAGTTTAAGAGTTGGGTTGAGAAGTTGTTGTTGAAAAGTGTAACTAGGTTCGGTCTTCATAAAGACATGTAATTGTGATTTTTGTAAATGATGAAAAGAAGAAAAATAAAATTATTATTATGCCTTGCTTCATGGGTTTCATGAGAAAGAGGTTTTATATTTTAGATAAGCTCCCATTGAGAGCTTTAGGATGTGTCATAAAAGTCATATAGAGTCAATGCCATGTATGAAGAATGTATATGAGTCAATAAGATTGTCAAATAGCCCTCCAATGACAAGCACAAGTCCTCATATTCTATGTCGGCTTCAAGATGGAGTAACAACACTCATGTCGGCTCACCTCTTAAGACACAGCCCTTCATAAGAACAAATCGGCTTATATTCATGGGAGACCACTATAAATAGGCACCTCAGCCTATTCCTCAAGCACAGAATTTTGGACATCTCTCTCTGAGTTTTCTGGGTGACTATGATGGAAGACAAGTTCATATCACACTCTAATTTCGGGTAAACAATTTGGTGAAAGAGCTCGGAGCTGGTACTAGATTGTAGAGGCATGTTCGTTAAGGAAGCTTGGATAAGGAAGGGACAACAAGGTTATATTTAGGGCTGATCTCAGTCAACAAAAGGTTTGGATATCTCTCTGAGTTCGGATGAATACATTACAATGACTAGAAGGGAAACAAGTTTGTTCGTTAAGGAAGCTTGGATAAGGAAGGGACAACAAGGTTATATTTAGGGCTAATCTAAGTCAACAAAAGGTTTGGATATCTCTCTGAGTTCGGATGAATACATTACAATGACTAGAAGGGAAACAAGTTTGGATTACAGTGACAATTCTTATGTTCGATGCTACACAAGTTTGGTACTACACAAGAGGAAGGTCACAAGTGTGTGACAACGTCTCATTGTTGTTACAAGGAAGAAGGTCTCAGTGGTATCTCAAAAGAGCAACAACCATGGTTCAGTAGTATGTCTTCAGGATTCGATGTTATTGATGAAAGAGAAGTTTGATATCCTTGACGAACACAATGATCACAGTTCGGAGTCATCACATATAGAGTGAAATCTGAAGTAGAAGAAACCGAGAAAGAATAAACAAAAACATGGAAGAGGACTTGTGTCTTGGTCTTGGAGAGGCTATTATGTCAAGGGTCTTGGTCTTGGTATTCGTCAATTGGAATCTCTATAAGAAGAATTTGTTCAGGTTTTCCTCTCAGAGAATGAGAGGTTTTGGCCCTAGATGATAGCCTACAGTCTGTGTCTCTTATCTATTTATGTTCATGCACTGGTAATTGTTTGATGAAGAAGAACACTAATAACTTAAGCAACTAGAATATCCTAATCTAATGAAGTAAAAGTCACTAACAAGTAGTTACTAATTAAGAGAAATCACCTAATGCTAATGCCCTAGATTTCTCAGCATGGTATTAGAGCTAAGGTGACAGTTAAGGAAGGGAATCTAATCAAAGAGACACTCAAGGATCGAGTTTCAAGGAAGGCATCAAAGCAAGTTAAAGGATATCAAAGCAAAAGTTAAAATATCTACATTGAAGAATCAAACCCTAGACCAAAGAAGAAAGTCTACTTCAAAAGAAGTCTTGGGGATTATCAACTAATCAAGGCCAAAGCCTTATTTTTACTCAAGGCAAATAGATCTACAAATCAAGGCAAGTAGAATTCTACACCAGCATAAGATTGGATCCTATAGTAATCATCAAAATACCACAAAGACCTTCATCAAGTTGAATAAATCTACAAAGCAAGGTAGCCTAAAGTATAGACATCCAAGAGAAGCACTTCAAGGACTAATATTACATCATCTTAGAAACCCTAGCATTTTTATATGCACTCATTCACGACCGAAGAAGTCAAAGTATATTAAAGGCTATAAGGCATTGTCATCATCTTCAAAAGCTATAAGGCAAGTTCCCTCTCATTGAAGCAAGGATCCCCTCCTTATCCTTGAAGAAGATCATCCGAGGAATCATCAAAATATCCTCAATCACCATCAACAAAGGAAGCTAGATCTAAACGCATTGTCATCCTAAAATGAACAATCTCCTTTCATTAAAGAAGGGATTTTCATTTGAAAAAATATCATCCAAAAGGGCACTAATACATCTTCATCAACCACCATCAAAGGGATCAAGCTGAAGATTTCATCTTCACTTAACCAAGTATGTATATTTTATTCTATAATCTAAATGTGATAAAAATGACTTCGTTTGTTTGCAAGGAGACCTATAAGCTGGATGGGTCATCAAAACTTCCTTGCATGGAAAAGGAGGATAGACGTAGTCCTCGAAGAAAGTGAAGTCATTTCAATGGAAAAGACTCCACACCATTTGAAGGTCAAGCATTATTTGAATACATGAAAAGGGATCAAAGGGCTCAAGGGATTCTTATGAAATCAGTCAAAGGTTCCCTCATTCCCTATATAGCAAAATTTGAGACATCAAAGAGATATATGATAAGCTAGTAAAACTATGCAATAAAGAAGGTCATACCACTTAGACCTAATCTACACAAATTGAAGGTATCAAAGGATAAAATATTATCTTCATAAGATCTAAATAGCAAGATTTGGGATGAGATAATCTTCATTTCTCTAAATACGTTATTTGGTGAACAAGGTAACTAATGTCTGTGAGGATAAGAAAGATATTCCTTTCAAACAACTTGTGATTTTTATGCAAGATAGAAGAAGACAAGTTAAGGGAAAAAAGAATTCAGCCATTTGTCAAAAGGAAAGAAGAACATAGCTAAGACTTGATGTTATGAGCATTACAAGAAAGATTGTCCCAAGCTCAAGAAGGGCAATAACAAGGAAGATAGAGAAGAAGTTCATTTCACCGAAGAAGTGGAGGAAGCTAAAAGAGAAAAAGCATTAGAAGCAAGAACTTGTGACAAGATAGTTGGAACAAATCTATGGCAGTCAACTGTGAAGGTTATAGCTCTTGGGAACCTCATTGAAAACTTAAGGAAATGAAGAAGTCATCCAAGACAAGTCTCATCATACATCAAAAGATTGACATCTGGTGGATAGGGATATGAAAGATCCCCAATATTCTCTGATGGAATCTTCATCGAAAGGTTCACCAATCTAGAAAGGAAGCAAGTGTTGGGATGATGGTACGATGACAAAAGAGATGAAGCAGATCAAGTGGTTGGAGCTCTTTTCAATCAATGAAGTTGTTGAAAGAAGCCTAGATGACCGAAAGGTAAATAAGGTATGTATGCTTGTATTTAATATTATAAATTCATGTTGTATGGTTGCAGGTAACATGGATATTTGCTCTATATTGAGAAGCATGATCAATAAAAAGGAATCTCATCCTATGAAAGGATACCAGAAGGCATGGGTTACACTATATGAAATCAACATAATATGACCTCATATGAAGTCTGAGGCGGGTGACTGCAATTAAGGAACTATGATTTGAAGCTCCTGGGTATGAAATGTGTGAAGAAAGGAAAGAAGAGATCATGAGATATGAAACCATGGTAAAGGCAATCAACATCCAGAAGACCGAGAATTTTTGACTACGAAATCTCCTAAAAATATATGAAGACTCTGATGGAAATCTAAAAAAAAAATGAAGGCCCTTGAAAATGGATATCTTCATGAGATATGTCAACATGTATGCAGGCTGTTATTGCAAATTGGAAGATGTCATTATGAAAGACCATCACAAAGGCAATTTTGATTTAAGTGTTCATTTCTTATTTTTGAACAAATATCTTGATGGGTTTATGTAGGTCTGCCAAGGGAAGAACTGTGGATGTCTTCCAAGAGGACCATATAGAAGGATGTAAAATCCTTCCGGAAAACATGGCATGAAGAAGACAACATGACATGAAGTAAGGCCAGATGAAGACTAATGGATCACTTTCTGATGAAAGGAATAATGACATGGCTGGCCCATGGATGAAAGTGATGGATGGTATGTTCCCTGTATGGAAGCCGCAAAAGATGAAGACTCCTTGACAAAGAAATTCTTGGCATCGAAGGAAGAAGCTCTTCAAGCAGCTAGTTGAGGAGTTGTTGTAGGTCCATAATTAAGAGGGAGCCTGAAAGCAAGTTTCTTACTTGGAAGAAACTTGGAAATTTCCTCCCTAATTGATATGGAGAGATAGACACATCATTCTGGTCTTCACCTAGGAAGACAGAATGGAGGATTGAGTAAACATCTAGCATCCTATTCTCTTTGAGGATGACATAGGGCATCCAAGATAAGAGTAGTCATAGAGGAATGATATTCTTTGAGGACTGGCTATCTAAGATAAGAATAGTCCAAAGTAGGTCATACTCTGTGAATACTCGGGTGGAGTATGTACCTTGAGAGATAATGATTATGGTGTCTATGAATCATTGGTCTCGCCAGCATTGTGCTCTGAGCATGTGGATAGAGATGTTGGTCAAGGCCTTGCTATGTGACAATGTTGGTCGATATGATGTTATACAGATGGGTTACCAATCTAATTCTTCTTATGAGAAATTCTTCAGATTGAGAATGGCCAAGTACCATTATGAATACCTCCGTAGTTAAGAGGGAGTGTTGAAAAGTGTAACTAGGTTCGATCTTCATAAAGACATGTAATTGTGATTTTTGTAAATGATTAAAAGAAGAAAACTAAAATTATTATTATGCCTTGCTTCATGGGTTTCATGAGCAAGAGGTTTTATATTTTAGATAAGCTCCCATTGAGAGCTTTAGGATTTGTCATAAAAGTCATATAGAGTCAATGCCATGTATGAATAATGTATATGAGTCAATAAGATTGTCAAATAACCCTCCAATGATAAGCACAAGTCCTCCTCTTCCATGTCGCCTTCAAGATGGAGTAACAACACTCATGTTGGCTCACCTTTTGAGACACAACCCTTCATAAGAACAGGTTGGCTTATAGTCACGGGAGACCACTATAAATAGGCACCTCAACCTATTCCTCAAGCACACAATTTTGGACATTTTTCTCTGACTTTTTCGAGTGACTGTGATGGAAGACAAGTTCGGTTCACACTCTAATTTTGGGTAAAAAGTTTGGTGAAAGAGCTCAGAGGTGGTATAGGATTGCAAAGGCATGTTCGTTAAGCAAGCTCAAATAAGGAAGGGACAACAAGGTTTTGTTTAGGGCTGATCTCAATCAACAAAAGGTTTGGATATCTCTCTGAGGTCGAATGAATATATTATAGTGGCTAGAAGGGAAAACAAGTTTGGATTACAGTGACAAGGGTTTCTTATGTTCGGTGCTACACAAGAGGAAGGTCGCAAGTGTGTGACAAGATCTCATTGTTGTTACATGGAAGAAGGTCTCGATGGTATCTCAAAAGAGTAGCAACTATAGTTAAGTAGTATGTCTTCAGGATTCGATGTTACTGTTGAAGGAGAAGTTTGATATCCTTGACAAACACAATGATCAAAGTTGGGAGTCATCACATATGGAGTGAAATTTGAAGTATAAGGAACTAGGAAAGAATAAACGAAAACATGGAAGAGTACTTATGTCTTGGTATTGGAGAGGCTACTAGGTCAAGGGTCTTGGTCTTGGTATTCTTCAATTGGAATCTCTATAAGAAGAATTTGAGCAGGTTTTCCTCTCAAAGAGTGAGAGGTTTTGGCTCTAGCTAATAGCCTACAGTCTGTGTCTCTTGTCTATTTATGTTCATGCATTGGTCACTGTTTGATTAAGAAGAACACTAATAAATCAAGCAACTAGAATATCCTAATCTAATGAAGTAAAAGTCACTCACAAGTAGTTACTAATTAAGAGAAATCACCTAATGCTAATGCTCTAGATTTCTCAATAGTTGTAAGGTTGATAATGAAAAAATCGTTACAGCTCAGGAGAAGTAGGCAAAAGTAAATGTAATAATTAATATTGTTGATCTTTGTAGGATTTAGACTTCTGTGATCCGTATTAATTGTAACAGCATTTTTAGTAAAAATCACATAAAATAAAATCTTGTCGATGCGTTTCGAACCAACCAGTGTGGTTCATCTTTAGGACAAGATGAGGAATCAGATCTAGGAAATGGAATAAATAGATGATGAGAGCAGCTAACTAGCCATTAGAAATAACAGCGAGTTTGACTAAAAAATTGAAATAACTAATTAAGCCTTTGACCTAGAATTAAAAAGAATTTTAATTTAATAATTAATATTATTTTTGAATTAAGAAATAAATAAGATTAATAAAAAATTTCATTTAATATTAAATAATATTAGTATTATTAAATTATATTACAGATATAATAACAATAAGAATTTTGAGATACAAAAACTATAATAATAATTAATTAATTAATTAAATAACTAGTTTTTTACTTTTTTATTATTAATCTATCAGAATTTTAAATTAATAACTAATATTATTTTTGAATTAAGAAATAAATAAGATCAATAAAATAATTTTATTTTAATATTAATAATATCACTATTATTAAATTATATTACAGATATAATATCAATAAGAATTTTGAGATAATAATAATAATTTAATTAATTAATTAATTAACTAATTTCTAACTTTATTATTATTGATCTATCAGAAAAAAGAAAAAAGAAAAATCTGAATAAATAATAATAAAAATAATAATAATAAGACTAAAAAAGTAAAGATTAGGAAGATAACCAAGAAAACAAGAAAAATCTATGAAAGGCAGAAGCAACATGAGCTAGGTGCTAGTTACCTAGGAAAGTATAAATCTAGGAAAAGTACATATGCACTTTGGAAGCATGAATTGGAATCTATTGGCGCAAAAGGTAATAGATCTAAGAAAAGGCATGTACATACAAGTGAATATATAGTGAGAGGAGGAACCCCACTCAATACTCCAGAGAGAATAACATGTAGTCATGAGTAATTGTCTAGTGTTGCAACTAAGATACATAACTAGTAGAGGAGGAATGAAAGAAACTTAATGCCATAGGAATTTAAGAAGGAAAAATCTCCTATCTTTGATGGAGAGGTCAAGAAGGCCAAAGAGGCAAAAACATGGTTACTAGGAACGAAGAAGTATTTCAAAGTGCACAACTACTATGAGAATATGAAGGTAGAGTGGTATTTTTTAGTTTGAAAGGAAAAGTTTATATCAGGTGGGAATACCTGAGGAACGTGAAAGGCATTAGAGAAATAGAGTTATCCTAGAGAAGATTTGAAAGACATTTTTGGGAGAAGTACATATTTGAACAGTATTATGATAGCAAGAATAAAGAATTTCATGTGCACAAATTGGGACAACTTATAGCTAATGAGTACACTATCAGATTATTGAAGTTGTTGAGGTGTGTACCTTATATCAAGGATGAGAAGTTAAAGATCCAAAGGTACCTCAATGGGTTGTCATAGGCATCCAAGGATAGAATTGAGTTTGTTGAGCCAAAAACCTTGGAGGACACCATCCAGAAAATGAGTTACTTCTATGAACATGCATAAAACCAAATTCGAAGTTGATTAGAAAGCACGAGATAAGCCTAACTTTAAAGGAAAAGGGTAGAAATCCTCAGGACGACAAGCAATGGAAAGGAGTGTGAAGTTCACCACTCCTACCAAGGGTAAGATTTAGTAGAAATCAACTAGTGCTAGTAGAGATCAGTTTTCTAAGTCAGTAGGAGAGGAACTAGAGGGGTTGAGAAGAGGACCCATACAATGTTGAACATGTGGAGAAAACCACACGCAGAAATATTGTCCTTAGTGACAACAAATTGGCCCAAAATTGTATAATTTGCAAGAAGCAGAGAAATGAATGATGTGGCTTTGAACGTGCCATGAATCTACGCTACGTTGGACAACAAGTAATTCAATCACCAAGGCTGAATGATCTAGACGGAAAGTACAGTTGATAACCAACCTATTTCGATTTTGCTTGACCTAGGTTTCAATTTCGGCCATGTTAATCCAAAGGTTGTAGAAAAGTGTGCATTGTAGAAGAAAGCCCATGAAAAATCACGGTTATTTGAGTTAGGTACGAGAACCAAAAGGTGGGTTGTGGGCTTGGTGAAATCATGGCCAGTAGTGATAGATAACATGCGCATGTTAGTAGATTAGAACCTATTGGCATTGGGCTCATACGATGTGCTAGTTGGCATAGACTGCTAGCAAGCCACAAAACTAAAATCAGCTACTATAACAAGTTGTTAGAATGCCTTAGCGATGAAGGAGAAAGAGTGATGTTGCATGGGATAAGAAATTTGGTGACTGTCAAGTAGATATCAACGTTGCAAACGAAAAGATGCAGTAAAAAATTAATATTCCTTATATGTGGTCCATGTGACCAGTGAATCAAAATATAGCAGGGATAAAATGGAAGAGCATCTAATACTAAGACATTTTAGTGATGTATTCCCTGAGAAAATTCCAGGATTACTGCCAAGAAGAGAAATCGATTTCTCGATTAAATTATTGCCAGGGTTAGCTCCAATATAAAAAACTCCATATCACATGAGCACGCTAGAGTTGGTGGAGTTGAAATTACAATTGAAGGAAATGTCAGACATGGCATATATCGAGCCCAATGTGTCGCCTTGGTGATCCACAATGTTATTTGTAAAGAAAAAGGATGGCATATTATGGTTGTGCATTGACTACAGGTAGTTAAATAAGGCCAAAATGAGAATGAGTATCATTTGCCTAGGATTGATGACTTCTTTGATCAGCTAAGAAGAGTTGTGGTGTTCTCGAAAATAGACACGAGGTTTAGGTACCATAAAATTCGAATCAAGGATGAGGACATCCACAATACAACTTTCAGAACCAGGTATGGGCATTATGAATTTTTGATGGTGCCATTTGGACTCACCAATGCTCCAACAATATTTATGTGCTTGATGAACAATATCCTCTGTCCATAGTTAGACAAGTTTGTGTTGGTATTCGTAGATGATATCTTGGTTTACTCTAAAACCAAGGAAGAGTGTGAAAAATATTTGGAAGCAATATTGCAATTGCTGAGAGAGCGAAAGCTCTATGCTAAGATCAAAACTTGTGATTTCTTCCAGTCACAAGTTCAGTACTTGGATATATTATTTCCAAGGAAGTATTGGCAGTAGATCATAAGAATATCAAGGCCCTCATGGAGTGGCCTACTCCTCAGACTATTGCAGAAGTTAGATCCTTTATAGGATTGGTTGGATATTACCGGAGGTTCATTAAAAAAAAATTCAAAGATTGGACATCCAATCACAACATTGTAGAGGAAAGGAGCTAAGTTCCAAAGGGAATCACAATGCACAACCAATTTTGAACAATCAAAACATCTTCTTATGCATCCACCAATACTAAGAATAGTTAACCCAAAGACATATTTGGTGGTTTGCACGAATGCTTGTAAGGAAGGACTCGATGGAGTCCTAATGTGGGAAGGACATGTGGTATGTTATGAAACGAGAATGTTAAATGAGCATGAATGGAATTATGTCACTCATGACTTAGAGTTAGTAGTAATAGTACATGCCTTGAAAATGTGGAGGCACTACCTGTTTGGAAGGAAGTTTATTTTAATGTCAGATCATAGAGGGCCGAGATATTTGTTAGACCAACCCAAATTGAATGCAAGAAAAGCAAGGTAGCTAGCCTTGATCGATGAGTTTGACTTTTAAATAAAGTACATCAAGGGCAAGGAGGAAAAAGTAGCAGATGCACTTATTAGAAGTCTAAAAATGGTACATTTGGTAGCCATAAACACTTGTGATGTTGATATCAAAGAAATGATCAAATAAGTATTTCTCTAGGATGAGCATTATCATCACGCTAAGGAGCACTTGCAACAAGAGGCAGAAGGAGCATTGAGTAAGAATTACTCACTCATGGATGTTGGTATGTTGAAGTTCAAGGATAGATGGTATGTGCCTTGCATGGGAAACTTGAAGAAGCTCACCATGAAATAATTTCACAAAAAACCTTATTCAGGTCATCGTGGTTATTGAAAAATGATAACATCTATGAAGAAAACATATTATTATCCATGCATGAAAAGGGAAGTGCCTCATTATATTTCCAGGTGCCTAGAATGTTAGCAAGTTAAAGTGAAATGCAAGCATCTAGTGGGTTTGTTGCAGTCAATTCCAATTCATAAGTGGAAGTGGGAAGTCATCTCCATGGACTTCATCATAGGATTACCAAAAACATCTAAACAACATGATGTATAATGGTGGTAATGGATAAGTTGAGAAAGACAACGCACTTTATAGCTATAAAGTCAACCCACAAGGCAATTGATATAGCTTAGATTTTCATGAAGGAGATATTTAGTCTGCATGGTATACCCAAGAAGATCATTTTGAATTGGGATGCCAATTTCATCTCAAAGTTTTGGAATTCATTGTTTGTTGGTTTTAAGACAAAGTTAGTGTTTAGCACAATGTATCATCCTCAAATGGATGAACGAACTGAAAGAGTAAATAGAGTTCTAGAAGACATGCTGAGAATGTATGCCATGCATCAGCCCAAGAGTTGGGAAGAGTTTCTACCCTTGGTAGAATTTTCCTACAATAATGGGTATCAATAATTGTTGAAGATGAGCCCCTTTGAGCTTTTGTATGGCAAAAAATGTAGCACACCCATTAGATGGAATGATCCAGTGAATAGGGTGGTTCTTAGACCTAATATGTTGAGGAAAATGGAACAAGAGGTAATTAATATCAATAAAAATTTGAAGGAATCCTAAGATAGGAAAAAGAGTTATGCGGATCAACAGAGAATTCACAAGGAATTCCAAGTAGGAGAGTATGTGTATCTCCGCATCAGACCAAGAAAGAGTTCACTAAGAATGGAGTCTTGTGCCAAGTTGGCACCAAGGTTTTGTGGACCATTTCAAATTTTGGAAAGAGTGGGGCCAGTGGCTTAGAGGTTAGCTTTTCCACCCATAGTGAAAGCACATGATGTTTCCCATATTTCTTTGCTTAAAAAGTATGTGCATGATTTATAATTGTTTTCCATATTTCCATAATTTTTCTATGTTACAGGAAAAAATTAAAACTACAGGAATGAAAGACAACAAGGAAACTTAAGCTAATTAAAAGAAAGGAACACAAACTATTATAACTACAAAGAAGTAAAAGCACACCAATTTTATCTTGCAAGGAAAGTAAACACTCTGCTGAAATAAAAGCTTGCAAACAATAAACCCTAATTTTGCAAGAAAGAAGCAATTTATACAACAATTCAAATAAAGGCATCTACATGGTCTCTCTACTTCTAAATTCCATTCTTAAGGTTCCATGAGCGTTGTAATACATCAAAGAAGATAAATCATGAGTTGAGTGCAAATATGGGCGAGTTTTGATGGTGAATCACAAATTGCTACAGGTGTCGTTGTTTTGTTTTAAGGGACAATCGAGTGAGCAAGAAAATATGCTAAATGCAAGGTTGGGAGACAAATAAGCTAAGGAAAGGCTGAAAAACAATAAGGCACACATGTACAAGTCATCACATTAGTTGTGGCAGGGTTGATCCAACAAGATACACAGTTGTATTGTTTCCTATAGCTACAAAATAGGGGATTGTGCAGAAACAATAACCAATGAATGGTGTACAACAAATCAAGTGAACTAAATGCATAAATAATAATGTTATTTTGAACAATGTAACCACTACCAATGTTATCATCTAATGCTCATATACTTTGTAATGAAATATTGTTCAAAAACCATATAAATAACCATGTACAAAAGTAATGTTCAGAAACAAGTTGTAGAGATAACCCAATACATGAACAATAATTGTACAAGAGGGAACTTGAGCACTTTGGGTGGGCACTGACCGAAGGAAGCTTAGAACCATTAAGAAAAAGATAGACTAGAGACTAAGACCAAAGATTACATCCATTAATTGAGGAATTAATTGTACATGGGAAAATTTGCATAACTCGACCTCTAAAATTCTCTTAATGCTATATGTTGTTATTTTCCTACTCCTCTTTTGCTACTAGGCTACTCGAGCCCTTTATTTATACAAAATGGGCAGGGGGAAACCCCCTTGAGGGGAGGATTGCTTTCCCTCCAAAATCCCTAAAAGTTGGATCATGATTCTTAGGCCACCACACAACAATAGGAAGGAGTATTTATTGTCCTCAACCAAGCAACTTGAAAATATTTTGTAGCATGGAGTAGGCCCCATGAATATCTCTAGTTGCATCTTCTCGAAACTTGTGCATATCATGCAAAATAGTCACAATAGGCACATCAAGTATGAAAAATCTCCTTGGTCCTCGCAAGAACTCGTTAAACTAGGAAAGTGTTATTGAGTACGAAAAGGAAGTTTTGATGTAGCCTTTATGTGCCTAGGGGTGGTTATATGGGCGTTATGTTTTACCTATTTGGGAGGCCCATCGTACCCCCCTAATAGAACTTTTTCTCACCCTTTGGGGGACATAATTTTCCTCCCCCCTCCGCTCTTCCTCAACATTTCTTTGACAATCTATTTGACATTCCATGTTGAGCTAGAGGTGGTTGTGTTTGCTGGGTGGAAACCTGCATTCTCGTCAATGTACTACCATTCATTGGAATTCTCTTATTGACTATGATGTTATTGGAGCCCTAGTAGTAGAGGTGGATTGAATCAAATCCCAATCCATTGGACTCTAAACCTCTAAATAATCCTCTTATACAAAGGAGTCTTGGCAAGTGCGGCTTGTAATCTATTAGGAGAATGGTATTATTAAATTTTCATGTTGTGGGGTAGTGCTTGCCATCTCCTTTAGCAAGCTTGTGAGCTTTCTTCTCCTAATAATTTGAAAGTGTCTTCAAAGTGGAGGATGGCCTCCACTTTCCTCTACTTGTAAACTTCCACTACTTTAGGATCTTATGCCATAATTGCATGAGTGGAGGTGAGGATGGATAGGTTTGGGTGTTAAACTCTAATCCATAGTGGCTTTCTTAGCTCTCCATCCAAATTCTTCTTTACCTCTTTCTCTCGTATCTCCTCGTGCCTTAGCCAAGATGCTACGGTCAATACTCGCGTGTCTCCCAAATATGGTTTTGGGTCCCATATGATCAAACCTGTGAGTATAAGGTCGTGAAGGTAAAATTAAACAACCTTGGATTTGTCTTCTATACTGCATTGTAGGAAAAAGTCAATGGAATCCCTAGTATCCTGTAGAGAGATGGTTCCTTTCTGTGCAATCATGTTTATCTAAAATCGACACCATTGTTCTTTACGGAATAATAAGTAAGCCTTTGAAGGTTGTTTGCAATTGATTTCCTCTAAAGAGAGGTTCGCCATGGTGTCTATAGTTATTTCCAAGGTTGCAACATGAGTGTCCCTTACTTGTAATAGTCCTTGTGTCTGTTGTAATTGGATTTTTAACTACGTTTTTTCTTGCTCAAGTTGTTCCATCGTGTTTGCTTCATCCAACCTTAGGAATGTTGTTTCTTCTCTCATTACCTTCATCTCATCCTTCATTCTAGCAATATCAACTATACCTTTGGATTGGGTGATCCTCTTCCATTGACGAGTCTCTACTTTTTCTTACTTCACTTTGAGTAATAATTGTAGTACTAGGTGCTCAAGAAGCACTCTTCCTGATGTTCCTACAATAGACCTAAAGAAAAAGGAAGAAGGTCACCTTCCGGTTGGTTACCTAACTGCCCTTTCAATTTCTTGTAATTTTGCAGGTTGTTCAAGTAGTAGGACAACATGTTCCTGTAGGTGGGAAACTTGTACTTATAGATGGTTAGCATGTTCTTGTGATTGTATTTTATGCCCTATTTCCTAATGAGGTGCTTGAATTTCTTTTATTTGTACCTCTCGTGCCTGTAATTTTTTCTTCTTTACATCCTTTAGCCCTTCTTTTTTTGGACTATGGGTCACCTCAATAGTGATAGAGGAGGGAGGAGGCTTTGGCTTGGCACTATATCATATCCTGGTGCTTTCCTCCTAGTGTAAACAACATGTTGAGCAAGTTTACTTGTCTTTGGCTTTGTGGGAGTGTTGGGTCTTGCTAACGTGGTTTCAATTTCCTTATTTTATTCTTATCTCTATTCTACAGGGCTAGGCATGTCCTTATCTTTCCTCTTCTTATTTGAACTCTTTTGAGGATTTTCAAACTTTCCCCAGGCCTCTAAGAAGGCTTTCCTATCCATATCCACAAAGTCCATCCACGGAATGGGATGCTGAATATTTTCTAATGCATCTATGACTAGTAATCTAATAAGGTCGTGATAGACCATGTAATTATGCTTACCCTCATTGACCTGGGCGCTCATCTTCTTAAGGGATTTGAGGAGGAAGTATGGGATGCTTAACTATTCATGAGTTGATAAATCACCTTGATATCTCAACGGGTAGAGGACTATGTTTTGGTAAGCATACATTATGCTTATCCTTCCCTCACAATAAATGTATTGGAGAACGTGATAGCCTATCTCATCCCAATGGCAAACTTTCCCTTTTGATCCCATCCTTATCCTTATATAGTTATTCATTAGGGAGAAAGAATCCTCTCTTGACATTGATAGCTTCATGTCTTTCTTCTTTACTCTAACGTGCGCCCTTTGGAAGAGTGGTGATCCTATTAATTGAGTTTTCATCAACATATATTACTATCCCTTTGACTGCAATGATTACTTCTTGGCCTTGAGGGTGTTATAAGTTCATGGATAATTCTAAGGAAACTTCCTCATCATACAATGTGAGCTTTTCAAAGAAGCCCAATCGGTGAAATTTTTCTAGGATGGTCATAACTTCAATATTTTGATGTATCCTAGTGGTATCAGTGTTGAGATGTCGTCATTTTTTTCATTGATGCCCCAACCAAAAAGAAACAAATCTCTTCCTATGAGAAGGATTGTTGAGCTGCTTGATTGGTTTTCCTACCGGTAGTCCTATAAGTTAATATATTTAGTCTGTTTTGTTGGGTTACTTGACATCACATTTGATTTGTTCATCATTCGCATCACAGTTACTGGATATGCAATATTCTCGAATGTATCCAATCTGCCTGATAGATGCTAAAGATCTGGCTTTTATGCGTGGTTATCAGATATGTTATGACTATAGGAAAAACATTGTTATATTCTCTATATGTCGTAGTGCAAACACGACCAGGATAAAGCTGTATTAAAGTTAATACATGTTTCACAAAAGGATAAATATTTATCATAGTTTGGCCATCTGAAATACATCAATTGATGTCGGATTGGCATGGGTCTATGTTTTGTTGTGTGGATTTTCGTAGAAGCTATGAGAGAAAATTTTAAGAAGTTTTGCAACATATTGGACTCATACATGTCAGTATTGTGTGAGTTGAGGCAATAGGTTAATAAAGAAACTATTTGTTGCAGCTTTAATTTTATCACGGAGGGTTTCATTCAACTTCTAATATATGAGGATGATAGTGGGAATGACCAATTTGTCAAGTAACCTTACAAGAGTACAACTATGACAAATTTCATCCATCAACAATGAGGGCATATGCGACCTGACTGTAGTAAAATGCTCAACACACTAACATTGTAAGTAAATTGAAAATAATTATCATAAATATAACAGTATGGCACTTGAGTAATGTTTATTGAAGACGACCTTATAAATGAGGATAAAATAAATTGAAATGTTAATACAAGGAGACAAGAAAGGAAAACTTAATGGTTTGAGCTTTCATGTGAGACTCTGGCACAAATGTTGGTAAATCTGATGGGGTGTTCCTTCAAACCAACACATACATTCAATGTTGATACATGTGGAGAGGACTTCTTGGTGACATTTTATGAAGTACCACCCTTTGGATTTAAGACGTCACACAAAGATCATTCAAATTATGTGAACCGCATAAGGTTCGCTCCAAATGGAAGCAAGTTTATTATTGTTTTTTCAAGGAGTACTTTTTCATGGAAAGATGGTGAAATTTGTTTATTATTGGCATTTTTAGTTAGGCATGATGATTTGAAACTTGGATTAAAAAGATGATAGTTGTTTTCGATAATATGGATTTGCAGAAACACAGGTTAGCTTAATTCCAAACCATAAACACAAGTCACCTCTCCCAAAGGTCATGATGTTTCAGTAAGGATGAAAAACTATAAATAAAAGACTTAATTTCTCTATTTGGCCATGTACTCAGTGAATGAACAAGGATTAGAACCTAAGGAAGGAACAAAAGTGTGAAGTAGATAACGAAAAATATTAGAACGGTAATATTCACTCTTTCTAGCATTAAAAGGAGGCTGATACCTGGACATTTATTTGTGGCATAATTGCTTTGTGATATAGTGTGAAGGTTCTATAATTTAGAGTGCATAGATGAGATTCATCTCTCCAAGGAACGATATGAAAGTATGATATCAATCCCTCTATGGAATAATGCTAAACTCTGAGCTCATTTCTTCGAGGAACAATATGAAAATCAAAACTTTGTGCAGACTCTAAGATATATTTCCCTGTGGAGCAATATAAAGGTTCTATGATATAGTGCACATTTTAAGGCTGAGACAAAGGACACTTTTTTATCTCTTAGAGATCTTATCTTTGTAGTGTATCTCTGAGAGATAATGTAAATTCAAAGGCAAATTTGAAAGACGTTTCTTGACTCACTTGGAGAAGTTATTGCACAACTTTGTGAACAAAATTGGGTGGATTGAAGCATACTTGTTGGGGAAGCTTTAGACCTTAGAGTCTGTGTCATCAAGCCTAGTGAAACACTCAAGTTTGATGTTTTGATTAGCTAATACACATTTGGAGTTGTTATTGTAGTGGTCATTGAAGACATTTAAAGTATTCCTTGTGCAAACATGAAGAGCCTTGGAGACACTTTCAGTGAATCTTGAAGCCTTGTTGGAGTTGACCTTGAATTGAACCATATTTTACAGTATCTTTGAGGTAATTTGTAGCAGTTCTAGAAGCATTTGTTGAAGTAGATCTTGGAGCGGTATGTGAAGCATTTTTGGAGTAGTATTGGAGACATCCTTGAAGCATTGTTGAATTATTGTTGAATACATCTTTCAAGTCTTGTTGAAGAATATTTTGGAAGACTTGAAGCAATATTGAAGCCACCTTAAAGGATTTAAGCAAGTAAAGAGGGTTGGATTCATATAGGATTGGAGTCCTCATATAAGGTTGGAGCCTTGTAAGAAACTAGGTCAGAGATTGGATTGGTTTTTGAGGATTGGAGTCCTCATAAGAGGTTGGAGCCTCGTTGAGATCAAGGTTGGAGTCTTGAAAGAGTTATAGTTTTAGTGTATTGATTGTTTTAAGAGAATTGAAGTCCTCATCATTTTCACTAATAAAATTATTAACATCTTGTGTTCTAGTTTAATGAGGAGATCTTAATTAGCATAATTTAAAAATAGTAAAAAAATATTGATTCACCCCCCCTCTTAGTATTTCCAACAATTGGTATCAGAGCCAATGCCTTCAAGCACAACCTAACAGCTGGAAGGTAGATCCTACGAACACAAATGGAAAAGTCAAGAAGGAAAGGCTCCAAACCTTTTGAAGTTATCTCCTTATCAGTCATGAAATCATAAGTCATTCAGGTTGGCAAAGCTCCCTTGTTTGACGAAACAAACTATGTATTATGGAGCTCCAGAATGCAATTCTTTTTTAATGGCCCTTAGTTGTGAAGTATGGGAATTAGTTGTTACTAGAGATATGCCTACAAATGAGTTAAAGTAATACAATGCAAAAGCTATTAAAGCAATCTTGAGTTGCCTATCAAATTCTATAAAATGTAGGTCGTTCAATGTTATCCAGCTAAAAGCCTTTGGGAAAAGCTGCAAAAGGATTATGCAGAAGAATCTACCCTTGTGATAGTTGAGCAAAAACTAGAATATGTTGAACAAGAAAATGATCAAGAGTCAAAGCAGGTAGATGAAGGCACCAAGAAAACATTAGATTGAAAAAAGAAAATCAAGAACTTAAGAAGAAGGTACAAGAAATTGAAGAAAAGAATCAAGACCTTAACAATACCTCTTTATCCATACCTCTTCTTAATGGTAGTAAAAGAACTTGCCAAACAATTCATGGAGGTGCAGTCAATGGGTCTTTTAAGGGGGATTCCTATTTTCGGTCAACATTTCCTATCCCATCTACTTTTGTTAGATGGTATGCTTTGCTTCATTCTGGGTTCTCAAAATGACCCCTTAAATCCAAAATATCCATTGGACCTATTTTGTAAAGAAATTGGTATGGTCATAAATGTCCATAAATCATGTTTAATCTCCCATTATTTACAAGAAGCTTACATTTTCCTGTTCAATAATTTATTTTCTTTTTAGCTTTAATATTTGGATGAAGGTTTTAAATACTTAAGGTTCCATCTAAAACCTAACAACAACAAGCATCAAGACTAGACCTAACTGTTCAACAAAGTTGAAGGTCAAATATCTCTTTAGGTAAATGTATTGTTGTCTCATGGGGGCAAACTAACACTTCTAAAGATAGTTAGTGAAAGTATTATAGTTTACTAGATGTCAATAGCTAAAATTCCCAAGGATATCCTTTGCAAAATAAGGGAGTTAATTTTTAGGTTTCTTTGGGTTGGAAATCGCCAATCTAGTGGGATTTGTTTGGTCAAATGGGAAAAGGTGGCATCACCTAAAATTCTAGGGGGGTAGGGATTGAAAAATATGTTTATTTTCAACAAATCACGAGCAAGACAAATCTTTTGGAGGCTTACACAAAATAACTCCCTATGGGGTCAAATTATGAAGGATATATACCTCTTATAATATCCCTGGTATAAGCTACCGAAAAAACTCTCGTAAAATGAGTGTTGTTGAATAATTAAATATTATTAATTCTTATATTGATATTACAATAAGAATATTCTTCTACTTCTTAATCACAAGAATATAACAAGAATTAAGTCTTAATTCTTATATTGAGAATAATTTATATTCTTCGACGTAAAGAAAATTTTATTTTGTAAGTTGGTATATTTTATGAGTTTTATAACTAATAAGTCATAGTTTTAGAAAAGTTATGGATATGTGACATTTTGTCATAAGGCAAAAGCAAATCTACCGTGAGAGATTCTAGGGATGATTTATTGAGTGATTTTAGAATTTAGAAAAATATGATTTATGGAGTGATTTATGGATGATTTATTGAGTGATTTTAAAATTTAGAAAAATATGATTTATGAAGTGATTTATGGATGATTTATGGAGTGCTTTTAGGATCTAGAAAAGCTATTGAATTTTCTTAATTCTACTTATTGTAAGCCTAAGTGCAATGAGAATTAATGGCCAAATGCATGTAGAATTAGGCCAAGAGAGAGGAATGAGTGTTTTTGAATAATTATATGTACAAAAATTATTGAATGAAAGTCGGTCCTATGGGGAACTCAGTGTGGGATTGCTTCATCTCTTAACTGTCCAATGTTGGCTATAGTAGCATGGTTGAAATTATCGATTCGACATAGAATACCTGTCAGGAGTCCCGTTGGGCTGAGGGATTTCAAACATTTAAAAGGAAAGTTATCTATGCGTCAATTTCTTAGAAGAATTTGCATATGCGTGAGATCAATATCTATTATATTAGATTTATCTTATAAAAGGAATTGCATATGCATGAGATTATTATATTATGCTAGATTTCTTTTAGAAAAGAACTAAATGTTTGCATGCAATAAAATAGCTACTATGCAAAGAAGCATATGGTTTCATGCAAGAAAAATAACTACAATGCAAAGAAGTATATGTGTGCATGCAAAAATAGCTGCCACGCATCTAGAAGTTTGATTTCTTGAAAATATTGCATGAATTATTGAAAAACGAAGATAATTTAATGAGACTAATCTTGGAAAAGATTTACATGAGTTATTGAAAAATGAAGACAATATATCGAGAACAATTTTCAAAAGATTTGCATGAGCTCTTGAAAAATGAAGATAAGTTAACGAGGTTAATTCTTGAGTGGATTGCATGGGTTCTTGAAAGGATTTTTGTGGGTTGTGACAAAGAAAAGTTAACTAGAGTAATTTCTTGAAAATAAACCATGAATCCATGTGACCCATGTTGTTGTCTTGAAAAGACTATAGTAAATTTGTAATTTTTTATGCATGGATAGAACAAATATTTGGGGTAGATTTCTTGAGAAAGAAATATGTGTTCTTGCATGCATGGAAAGAACAAATATTATGATTTATTTTGGAAAAGAATATCTGTAGAGGTGCACAAAACAATAGCCATGATGTTAGTTATTTTGAAAAGAATAATTTTTTAGGTACATATAAAGATAACTAATGTGTTAGTGTTCTTGGAAAAAAATGTGTTGTTTTGTGCTCAGTTATTTATATTGATCTTGCATGAAAAGAATAAGTTATTATGATAGATTTCTTGGAAAGAAAGATATATATATTTGCATGTAGAGGAGAATATAATTATTGTGTTAGAATTTTTGAAAATAAATATGTAAATGCATGCAATAAATATGTCAGATTTTCTTTGGATAAGTACATGCATCTGCACCCCCCGATCGGGGTGTGACAGAGAAGAGGAGGTGGGCCAATGGCGATGGGAAGTGGAGATGTCAAGGACCATCCACTCGAGCGCAAGGACAGAGAACAAATTGGGATGCAGAGGAAGAGGACAACAGGAAGGGCAAGTGGAAGGATGGGGTAGGGAGGGAGAAAGCCTCGAAAGAAGACAGGTGGAGTTGCGAAGGGAAGGCAGAGAGGAAGGTATGGGAGCCAGCGAGAGAGCGAATAGTGTGATACCAACAAGTGGTAGGAATATAGAGAAGAACCCCCTGCAGGAGTTGCCGGAGGCACAAGGGAGTTAATGAGGGTCAGAGCTGGAAGGGATGGAGGGCCATCATTCCAAGGAGTAGGAATGAGAAAAAGGGTGACGAGAAAATTAGGAGGACAGGTGGTAGGTGTTATGAAAGGAAACAGGGACAGTGAGGTAAAACAAAAGGTAAGAGAGTAAGAATATAGTTGCATGTAGAAAGAGACATCGAGAGTAAGAGTAGAGACAGGTTGTGGACGCAGGCCGGTGGATGCAGCTGCGTCAACTTAGGTCGACAGTATGTATTCTTCCATATCCTTAACATCAGAATTATAGTAATTCCAAATTCAGTGGTACTAGGGAAAGAGACCTGGGAAAGTCTGGACTTAGAAAGAGTCAGAACCATGGTATCCAGGAACACTATCTGGGTCAGGAATGAGGATGAAAGGGAGAGAGAAGCAAATGATAAAGAAACACCCCTGGAGAAAGTGCAAAGAGGGAAGGAGGGAGGCTTGGGAGAGAAGAGAGAACCTAGTAAGGGAGAATGCAGAAGGAATATAACTCCGGCTAGGTGGCTCCTGAGGCACGGAGGGGATAATTTGGGTTGCTGGTTTAGAGAGGAAACCACCCTGGAGGCCTCATTAGCTAAGACAAGGGACATCTGGGCCGCTGAGAAACCTAACTGGAATATCCAGAGTAAAACTGAGAGGATAACTAGGGGCTCAATTAGAGCGAAGACTATAGAGAGGTGCGAGAACGAAATGAAAAAACCTCGTGTAGTTCAGAATAGGGACATGGTCTCCCTTTGTAGACTCCCAATAGGTCTTCTAAGGAAAACCATTCGAGTGAGGGTAGATGAGGAGAGATGATTCCGAGAGAAGAAAAATTGAGAGGCTGCAAAAACCTAACCCAAGAGACCAAACACGAAACACTTAAATACAAAACAGAATGGGAAATATACCTTCAGACTACTGATACTTCTTATGGTATTGTTTTAGGTTTAATCATAATCCACGTCCAATATAGTGCGAAGGCAAGCAAGCACACAAAGGAAAGTGAATTGGGCGAAGAATACAACAACCAAGACAACGCAAGAATGGGGAGAGATGGAAAAGAAGAGCAATAGAGGTGCAGGCAAAGTGGGAAAAGGACCGCCGGGGGGTTGGGAACCTCCAACAGAGAACAACGCAAGAGAGGGAGAAATAAGGGACAGGAGCATATGAAGACCCTTATCGATGTGTACATGGTAGGGAATCCACCCAAGGTCAGAGCACAAATAGTGGGTTGGGAGCAAGAACTAAATGACGGTATTACCAACCAAGATATTCCCACAGAAGAATGGGAAGACATGGTACAAGACTCGGGGAACAACCATGACCGTCACACTCTATTCAGACAAACGATCCAGCAATACTGGGTCATGAAGAATGTAGTGGCCCGAGCCATGACTCTCAACAAAGAACATGTAGTAAACAAAGGACAGGAGGCATGAGAGGAAACCAAAGTGAAGGAACCCAACAGAGCAGATCTCCTTAGAGAGATAGCAATAATTCAGATTCAAACATATCGAAACAACCTAGCACTGAGTAGGATCGAGCAAAGTCTGCAGGACATGAGGAGAAGCGAGATGCCGGGATCCAGTGCTAAAGCCCCAGCCCCCGTGGAGTCCTCGGACGAGGAGTAAAACAAAGATCCGAATAAATTTTTTGTTTTTATGCTGAGTAGCTTTTACTTTTCAAAGTTGATATTCAATATAGACAAAATAGATAATGTTGTAAAGAGGATAGAAAAAGACTTATTTGAATTTTGGACAGCTTTTAATGTTGACAGGTGGCTAACCTAGTTTCCTACAGGTAGGTTGAGGCCACCTATTACTATTGGAAAAACTTGATTATGGTTAGTTAATATAAATAGAGAAAGTACTACCAAGTTTACAAAAAAAAAGTACATGCATCTGCACACAAGAAATAATAATTATCATGTTAGCTTTACTTGGAATAGAGCATGTATTTTCATTTACAATAGTTATTGTGAATAACTCTCATTTGGAAAAGATGTTGTTAGAAAGAACATGCATTTGCATGCATAGGAACATTGTCCATTGTGTTAGCTTCCTTTTACGTATTTGCATGCAGCAAAATTAATACCTATAAAATTATATATTTGCATGCACAATAACAATATCTATTATGTTAGCTTTCCTTTGGAAAGATTATGAATTTGCATGCAAGATTATGTTAGCTATCCTCTCAAAAGATTAGGAATTTACATATAAGATTATGTTAGCATTCTTTTGAAAAGATTGTGCATTTGCATGCAAGAGGATGGTAGCCTCCTTTTGAGAAAATGTTATGTGTTTGCATGCAGGAATAACAACTATTGTGAAAAGTTTATGTATTCACATGAAAAACCATAGATAATGTTCTAGTTTCCTTTAAAAGAATAAAGACAGTTGTAGTGATTTTCCTCTTGGAAAGGAAGGTGTGCTTGTGTGAGGGGAATATTAGTTAATGTGGTATTTATTTATAGACATGCTATAATAGTTATATGCTTATGATTAATGCATGTGTAGTGATTGTTAAAGGAAGCATGTCACAATGTTTTGTTTACATTTCATGTATGCACATGAATAGATGTTGAAGCAACACTGATAAATATTGATTATTGGATGATTATCTAATCATGATATAAAAGCTTGCTAACAATAGCAATGGCACGAAAGAATGGTGTCTTATGCAAAGGCTAGATTATGCTTAACATTGTGGCAGGTAAACAACTAATGGTCAAAACAAATTGAGGAATGTCAGCTGCAGGATGATCTACTAATGGGAACAACTAGTTTGAGGATTTGTGGGTAAATGATATCATGATGATTGTAATAACTTCTAGTTGGACATGTTGTTTTTAATAATTATTTCTATGTAAGATTTTATGACAATGGTTAAGGGATGGACTCCCTTACAACCATTGAGTGAGGGGTGAACACTCTCACGAGCGTTTAATAATAAAATTAAACATTTATTGGTTTTCACCCTACAGGGTTTCCATGGTATATTGGTGTTTAATGATGTGATTGCTTGTTGTGCCATTTTTATGACGTTTATTCCTTGCATGATGTGACATTTATATTATCAAGAATCTGATTAACTAACCAAGTTAAAATAATCATGGAATTGATGCAAGGTTACATCAGGAAGTTTAAGTTAATATGTTACAACAATGGTAGTTAATGGTTGTGTAACTTACTATTCTTTTACTAAAGATTACTCTATGTAATGATGATGGTTTATCTAATGGCCATTGAAGGAATATGGAAAGTAATTTAGAAAGTCACACATTGGTAAATGCTGTAAAATTTTCCTAACTCCATGCATTTTCCTACGAGGTTACCGAGCGATGTTACATATCCCGAGCAAGTCCTTTGTAGATTGGTTTAGAAGGCCAAATAAATATAAAAAAAAGATTCTATTGTCTGGAAGGCCTTGGTGGTTTATTTTCCCTTAGTTGGAAATTAGAATGTATAGTGACCTGGAAACAATCAGAAGATAAAAGTGGGGAAAGGTCCTTGGAGATGGTTTCTTTTGTTTGATGCACTTTTGAACACTCTCCATAGGTTTGGTATTTACTGCCTTGTTGACACAAAATCTCAAATATGACAAGTTAGTAGCAGGGCAGGCTGGAAATCATCAACTGAGTTGGATTTAGAGGGGTTGAAAGCTAAAGAATGGGATCAATACACAAACTTACATGTTCAAGATTTTATAAGGATGAAGGAATAAATCAAGGATGAGATTTGTTGGTCGAAGAACCCATCTATGAGTCACTATTCAACCAAATTAGGATACTCAATTTTTCTCGAATCCCAATTTCTTAGTGAACCACTTTAGTGGTGGAGAACGTTATGGAAATTCAATGCTCCTTTAAATATCAGGATCACATTGCGGCTTGCACTCAGTACTAATCTTCTCACCTCCGACAATTGTTTGGATCGTGGGTGGATGGGTCCAAATCGTTGTTCTCTTTGTAAATATTCAAATGAAAACATTTCTCACTTGTTCCTGTCTTGTACTTACACAATGTTGATGATCTTAATGATCCTTGTAGGGATATATCCACAGGCTCGCTAGGAAAACGACGGGTTGGAAGATAATTTGATTATTAGTTAGGGGTTAGATACTTTGAATCCTTTCCTTTCATCCTCATATATGGGATCTGGTGGGATTGGAACTTGAGTATATGCCAATCCTTTGATATTCCTCCAAAGATAACAATCAAATTGATAAAAAGACTAGACTATGTAAGGAATATATGGTTACCCGAAAATGAGAGAAAAATAGAATCTTTATCATGCCAATCATCAACTATGAGGTCCCCTAGTATTTTTTCAATGGAGCCTCGCAAGCGCATCCACCATATTGTGTTGTTGGCATCATCCTTGATATTTCTAATTCTCATTACTTACAATTTGGGTATGCTCTTGGCTGAGCCACAAACAATGGAGTTGAATTTATAGCACTAAGGACTCTCTTGTCAATAATGTCTCTAAAGGGCATAAAAAATTTGCAAGTCCATGGGGATTTAAAGCTGGTAATCAACCATGCCTAGAATAAGGTTTTAGTTGACAACATTGTCTCCAATCTTTACTCCTAGATATTAATGAGGTCATGCAATCACTTGATTGGTTATCTTTCACACATGTGCTGAGGAAAATGAACACCAAAGCTGAGAAATTATCCAAAGAAGCTCTATTACTTCCCTCTGATACTTTTGATGTTATAAAAATGGTAGATGGAGTAGAATAAGAAGCAACAACATTTCACTTCTAGATTTCATATCACAAACTACAATATGATTAATGGATTTATGTTGATTTAGGTAATCGTTCAAATTTTGATCTTATATGGAGATAGAAATATACCTTGTTTGGGATTGACTAAACCTTGCTTTGAAGGTAAATTTCATATTTTAGTTATGGTATGAAATGAGCAATTGTATTTAGACTAAATATAAAAGAAAATAACTTTAGTCTTGGATAAGGCCTAAAGTCTGATTCACTCCCACTCAAGACAACAACATGTATATATATATATATATATATATATATATATATATATATATATATATATAGATAGATATATTATTTTTTTTCTAGAATATAAAGAAAAAAAAATTTCCTCTTGAAGAAAATCAATGCAACATCTTGCATATTAAATATTGAAAAAATAGTAAATCATATTTGATTGATGTTTTTATATCAACTCCCCCGAATAAGGTGCTAGTGATGTGCTTGGTTGGGAAACAAAGGGGTTACATGGTTGTCGTTCCACCGAGCACTCATAGTGGTAGACATGGTAATGCACCCCCAAATGATTTTAACTCAACATCACATCCCAACTAGGAATATCGTGCACATGCATAAGGTTTTTATGTTGGATTATTATGGCATTATGTCAGGATTAATGGTGAATTTCATGGGGATTGATATTACAGTTAAGATGGTGGGATTGGAATATTGGGCATCGCCAATGAGCTCATTCTCTTCTCTCCCTCCCATGAAGAACATTCATAATTTGTGAAGTGGATTGTTTAGCCTAGATGAAAATAAAAATTGGCATGAGCTAGGGGTCATTTCAACGTATAAGAATGAGCAAAGGAATGAATTATGTACTTTCATGGCTCTCGACTCCCACATTTAGAGGTCATTACAGTTGCTTGCCTCCAAGGATTTTAAATTTTCTTTGCTTACCGTCAGCTGGCTCTATTTGGATATTTCCTTTGGCATTGGGTTTCATCTCTTATGTGTCTACCAGATAATTTGAAGGTAATTTCCCTCTTCCTTATAGCTTTCCTCCTCTTGTCATTTATTTTTTTTGTCTATTGTTGTTGGGTCTATCCTCTCGTTGGGGAACCTTGCCTTCTCCTCAATCCATTCTCTCTCCCTTTCATATTTTCCCATTTTTTTCTTTGTTTCTTACTCTCCATTGCTTCTAACCTACTTAGGCCACTACCCCTTGTCCTTAGCTCTCTCTCCATTAGTTTTTCCTCTCTCTCATTATTTTTTGGTCTTAATTCCTTGACAAAATGCACATATTTAAAGAGGAGCACCATATTACCGAGAGCAAGGCAGGTCTCAAGGTCACATAGGATAGAATCCTCTGAAAGGATTTATCACTCCAACACTTAACCCATTTAGGATGAGATAACATAAGAAAAAAAGAAATTGCAAGTGAGTAGGGAAGCCTGACAGATATGGAGGTGGATAGTGAGGTTGCTAATTGGGTACTAGATATCCTGGGCACACATGTGATTGTGCCAGTCAGTATATGTACATGATAGATATTTATTGGCATCTAAAAGCCTTGTTGGTTGGGGTCTTGCTACATTGAGATGAAGCCAAGGAGGAAATCTTGCTAAGGTTGGATGAGCTTCATCTCTTATTGAAAGGCTTGATTAGGCATTTGTAACACATCAAATCTCATTTAGGCTTTATTTCATTTTCTATGTTAATATGGTTTGTTTTTGGTTTTCTAGTTTAAATTTAAAGTAGATTGTAATGTATTTCAAGACGGAGTCTATGTATTTTTTATGGTCCTAGTTTCTCTTAATTTTTGGTTGCTAAAAAAACTATGGATTGTCACTAGTCTAGTATCCCAAGCGACATACTCGAGAAACTAGAACTTGTTTATCCGTATGGATTTAAGAAAAGAATAAAAGTTAGTAGTACAGAAAAAAATAGTTTGTTTTGCTAAATATTTTTCATCAAATCATGAAAATAATTATATTACAAATAGTGACTTAAGCTTGCTTATTAAAATAGCAAATAAGATGAACACGAGTCATTAAGAAAGGTAGAAATTTAACATGAGTCATTCAAGATAAACATGAGTTTGACATAGTCACAATGTGGTATAGCTTCTTAATTTATTACACCTAAACTACCCACATTGAATATAAGAATGTAAAAAGTAATGACAATAGTAGTGTGTTGTTGGAGGCTTGTCAAAACATGTGACATTCCTACATTCCTTATTGGTTATGTGGAATGTGTACAATTGTGCATCATTTAAATAAAATGCTTTTTACTAAATTAACTTATTTATAAATATTTTATTAATTACTATGTCCTTATATCATTTATTATACCTGATCTATTAATCCCTACAAGTGCCATCCAACTCAAACAATCAAGTAAAACAAAGTGACATCAAGCTGTATAATTTGAAATTGGAGGCCCACCCACCAACCAACAAGCAGTGCTTGATTTTCTCTATCTGCATTTTCTTGTGTACACCTCAACCCTTTGAAAAATTTGCCACCGAGGCTAACGCCAATGAGAGTATATATAGCAGATATTTGGTACTTCAATTTGAAATGTTAATACAAATATTTATAGTTTCCATATGTTATGTAAAGATTTTTTCATTATTAAAATATATTATTAAAAGTGTACTCTTTAAAGTATTAAAGTACATTTAGGTAGTTATAAATTTACTAGCAATTGTCCCAAAAGGTACAAAGAGAGGCCGATAGGATTAGTAAAAGGAAGAAACTTCTATAGATAGTCAAGCATATATAAAGCTCACTAGTGACGAAGGCAATAACCACGATGACCATCCCGTACCAGCACATTTGATATTAAAAGAAGAAAACCAAAACCAAACCATTCATATCAATATAGTAAGTCTAGAACGCATTCATACTTAAAGCTCAATAGATTCAATAGATTATTGGCAACACGTTTTTTTTTTTAAATAAAAAGTAAATTACAACGTTGTACATGGTAAATGAAAAGCGGAGAAATTTGTGATTTGCAAATATTAAAACAAATCACTTACATTGCTGGTTGACACTACAACTAAAACATTAACTAATTGTAAGATGTTTTTCGTAAACATTAGTATTATTATTTTTAATAAAATTCATTTAATAAAAATTATTTAATTAATTATGGAAATTAATATTATTAAAATTTTGAAACTCATTTTAAATTCATGTATTCTATTTTTCAAAGTATTTTGGGAAATCTTCTTAAAATAAGGAATGCAATTGCTAGTATAACCAACTTGTATATAAGATATTTTTTTTAATAAGTAATTGATTTTAAAATTAATATATTTATTACTTATTTAGCCTTATATAAACCCACGATAGCCTCATATCAACCTCAACAATTTGCAAGGAAACTTTGCCTTGTCTATAGATGAACCAAAAAGTAGTCTTGTGCAAATGGATATCTTTGTGTAGAAGGATGAATTCGGACCTTAGATTGTATTCTTTGAAGTCCAAACCCTTGGAAGGAAGTAGGGTAAATATGATAAGAAAGAGTAGGTGAGATATAAGATATACATGAAGCCAAATAGTAAGATATAAATTCCTTACAATGATAAAAAAAAGTGCACATCATTGGCACAATGGAACAGCAGAGAGAAGAAAGAGCAGAAGACTGTTCTATGATTTAGCAATGGGCAATGACAATTTTTATCACTCCTAATAAAAAAACAATAAACAGACGCGACTGGTACATGAGAATAATAGAGTACAATTTTAATCTTGGTAAGATATAAATTACTTGCAATTATAAGAAAGAGTACATTCTTGGATATGATAGAACAGCAAAGAAAAAACAGACGAAGAATGGTACATTGGTAGCAAGACAAAAATCCCTCACAAGGAGAAGAAAAAGTACATTATGTAATGTGCATAACTTCTATGTATATACGCTTGCAGGGTTCCTAACGGATGAAGGTCTCTCAGTTTAATAGACAAATCCTTATGGGCAGTCATTCAATGATATGAAATTAAAAGTAGTCTGCAGTGAGTATAAATCCTGGAAAAAATATCAAACCTTGTTATCCAATTCTATTTAATGTACTTAATCCTCATGCCACTCACTGGTGTGGTTTACTATTCATATGAATGTCATATGGCAAACAGTTGGTTTACTATTGATATGAATGTCATATGGCAAACAGTGAGGTGACATGATGCTGATGAATGATAAGGGCAGATAATTACATAAATATGAAACCTAGTTATCCATTTCCATTCAATGTACTTAATCCTCTTGTGCTACCCGCTGGTGTGTCCTTTGATGGTTTACTATGCACATGAATATCATATGGCAGGTTCAACAATCTCAAGTAAAGTCTATACAGTATTAGTTTGAGAGTCGATTGAATATGGATTTAGTTCATATCGAAATAGATTCATCTAGGTTTAAAGTTAAAGCACAGTTCAACCAACTAATTGAAGATGTGCATCCTTTTATTACCATGTTTAACATATATATCAAACTAATATTCAATGTATTTAAACCTATTAAAATATGGATCCTTGCATTATCATGCTTCTGTGATTAAAATACATCCCTTACATGCAACGGGAAAACCACAATTCCAACATCCATAACCAAAAAAAAAAAATTGAAGACACCCACTTCTATGTATATACGCTTGCAGGATTCCTAACGGATCAAGGTCTCTCAGTTTAATAGACAAATCCTTATGGGCAGTCATTCAATGATATGTAAATAAAAGTAGTCTGCAGTGAGTATAAATCCTTGAAAAAATATCAAACCTTATTATCCAGTTCTATTGATGGTTTACTATGCACATGAATGTCATATGGCAGGTTCAACAATCTGAAGTAAAGTTTATACAGAATTAGTTTGAGGGTCGATTGAATATGGATTTAGTTCGTACCGAAATAGATTCATCTAGGTTTACAGTTAAAGCACAGTTCAACCAACTAATTGAAGATGTGCATCCTTGCATTACCATGTTTAACATATATATCTATGCATCCTTGCACTATCATGATGAGCATAGACATCAAAGCAGGTTATTTCAGGTTAATAGTTTGTGTTCAATGCATTCTATACACTGTGTAGAGCCAGATCAGACTGTCCAGAACCAGGTTATTTGTTTATGTTCACTGCATTCAATCCACTATCTAGATTCCATACATGGGTTACAAGTTTACTCTAGAGCATGGCCATTGAAAAACCTTAATTTGTAAATTAATATAAGTCCCATCACCCTATTTGTCCCTAAATTCTTTAATGAAATTAGATTTGAACTGAGTACAAATCCCATCTCGTCACCTCACTTGTTGTACCTAAACTCTTTAGTGAATCTAGAGTCTATTTGCATAGCAACACTGAACGTGGGAACACCTAATGGAATTCAGAAACAAAAACAAGTAGTGGTTATGTCTTATTATCTATGCTTTAAGGTTTGAGTATGGAAAGGAGAAGGTCGAGGCATTTAGAGGAGATATGGGAAGTTTACATGTTGACATGTATTTCAATATCAAGAAAATCAGTGATAGGTTGCAGGGAAGTTTGTTCATCTTCTTGAGTTGATGTTTTTGTAGTGGATGTAGGGTCCTAGTAATGGATAGTTGGTGGAGTATCGGGATTGATTCAGATTCTGCTGATTAGACTCTGTTTCCTCTTAAAACATAGTCAAACTCCCGACTCCACTTGGACTGCGAAGAGTCTGATAACACTGCCAAGAAGCTTCGTATGGCATAAATTGCAGAGCAGTAAAGGCATTAGTGGACTGAAAAGAAAATGTCATACAGATCAACTTGGTTAATAATTTACTCAGTCCATCTATATTTAAGAAGCACATCTATAATAATTGAAAAGCCACCGACCTTGAAGAAGAGGGGATGGTTGAGGTTCTGTTCCTCCATCTGTTTGAGGACTGCAAGCCAATCTACTCTTTTGGGCTTCATTATTCTCGGCCACTTCATGATTA
This sequence comes from Pinus tabuliformis, assembly GCA_031772625.1. Classification (NCBI taxonomy): domain Eukaryota; kingdom Viridiplantae; phylum Streptophyta; class Pinopsida; order Pinales; family Pinaceae; genus Pinus; species Pinus tabuliformis. Next base: position 1,168,227,597 of record CM062805.1, on the reverse strand, counting down.
ATTCAGATGGATCATTTTCTTCTGATAAACAAATTATATGTTTCATCAAGGCCTTGCTCCTTCCAGACAAGTTTGGAGGAACAACTAAATTATGATAGGTTTTCCCACTTTTAAAAACATACCACAACTTAAAAAAAATAAAAACAAATTTTTTTAAACTACAAATACTAACTACAACCACAAAGGTACCCACGTGCCTAGTCCTAATAAACTGCAATTTCCATGCAGGCCGTCTCAACAATACTCATTTCCAGATCGATTCACTGCTCACTCATTTTCTATGAAAACCCAAGACCAATAATTAGATAAGAAATTCTTATTTCACAATTTTGGTAAAAACAAATAACAACACTCTATGGTATTAATATGTATTATGTACACTCCCGGATGCGGGTGTCTCACATGCGTAGCAGCCCAGAGGCTCGTCACATGGGCATGTGTTAGCCCGAACGAGCCACGCAGTACCTGGCAGATGGTTTCATAAGGGTGCCGGCGGTTGATCCTCCGCGAGAGTTAATACCAATCCTTTCAGTCTTAATTGTTCTCCTGCGAATTGGTAAGATGGCGCTACAAAGGCCCAGAACCTCTGTCACATTCCCGCATTCTTTCATAGCGTATGGGCACTCGGCGGCAACGTTGGAACATCCTCTGGTTCTGTGGGGGATTGCGCAGGGACATTCCTGCTCTTTGGTAAACTTGGCAATGCAGCACGAGCGTCTGAGAATGAGCTGCTGTCGAGGAAGCTCAAGGGGTCGAGCTTCTGCTCAGAGGTCTGCAATTTCTCCCTCTTCCTCAGTTGAGGTAACTTCTGACCATCACCGCTCCCAAGGTCGAGCAGCAGGCCGTGGCAGGGCACCTGGGTATGGAGAAATCATGGAATGCGGACACACAGCGCATCCCACTGTCAGGTATAGAATACCTTGCACTCTGGCAAATTCCACATTCATCGTATCGGTTTCTGTTGAGCATTGTGGTAATTCTAGAGGTCAAGTGGAAGCACCGCAGGGAAACCCTCCTCCGGTTCAAGGGATTGTACCCACAATTGATATGCAGGTGCCTACCATTGATCTGCTACGCCCTATCAAGGAAAGCTCTTCCCCAGACTCTCAGGCTACCCTTGCGGGCCCCAGCGAACCGGCTCAGAGGATCCAGCTCTCCGACTCGGATGACCCCAAGCACTTCAGGGGCAAGGTGGAGGACGAACCGTATACCACCGACGATGAATAACTCAACCTACAGTTCGCTGTCAGTAGCCGGGAAGGGAAAGTTTTTCTCTGTTTTCGCTCATTGTTATCTTGTATGTGTTCGGTTTCAGTGTAGATCTCAAAATCTATGTGTTGGCTACCCATATGTTCTATGTGTCGGCCATAAGCAATGTCATGTGTCGTAATGTTAGTCTGTCATCGCATCCAATTTTTGTACCTGTTCAATTTCGGATATGTCTAAACTTGGGCAAACTGTCAATCTCTCGGCAGGAGTTACAGGGCTAAGGCCCTGTTGTAATACTGATGTAATTTTTGACTTTTTGTAATATAATAGAATAGCCTGATTCAGAAAAAAAAAAAAAAAAAAAAAAAAAAAAAAAAAAAAAAAAAAATATGTATTATGTACACAGTACAATCACACATTTGTTCATTCCTTTCAACGGACAAGACGCATTGCTATATGTAACATTATTCATAGAGATTTCAATGCTATGCGGTAGTCATAATTCATAGTACATACCCATCCAAATAGAGATAGAGATGGATTTAGGAGCTTCAATTTCATTTCTTCGAAGTAACATATTTTGAAAATTTAAATGCAAGAGCTTCAACTTCATATATTGGAACACATTGCAAGGATAGAGTTCCGAACACATTACAAGGATCTATCAAACTGAACTTAATAAATATCATAAAGGTAACCTTAACATGACTTTCAGAGATCACTATCATTATAATTTTATATAGAAGGAAACCATTAACAATTTGAAATTGAAAACATCAATATTTGGAAATACAGAAGCCCTTACTTTCAACTCCCAAGAGGTTCTTTTAGAAAATTGTAAATAGCGATGGATAAGAGAAATTTGCAAAGGACAAATGAATATGGAAAATACAAATTTGCAACTCATTGGGATACCTGGTTAACTATGTGGACGAGCCGAAGACAAAAAGAACCATGTGTGTCATGATTTCATACAATATCTTTCAACTTGGATAAAAAAAACAAAATATGGCTCCCAAATCACAGCTTAAATATGATGCCATAACAGTCTCTTCTGTAGATTAATTTTTGCCAAGAACAATATATGAAGGTTTCAGCTTCTCCATGCAGGATATTTTGGTAATGTTGAAGCTACTGAGTTAACTATAGACTCGGAAGGATGGCTGAAGAACATTCTCGGGATGTTATCCTCTAGGATATCAGTTGAAGCTGTGAAAATAAAAAATGTATCAGAAAGGATTATGAATATATATCTTACTCATGCTTGTAGGCTTTTGATTTGGAGACTTTTAGGTTTCAAAAGCATATACACCATATTTATTAGGTGCCCAAATTCTAGCCCCAATTGTGTCCTGGAAAAACAGAAAAATATGCCTCTGAACAAAATAGGGAGCAGGCTGGAGGTAATGTTCAAAAAAATTTAAGCAGCTAGTACAGACCTCCCAAGCCATGGTGAGAACATATCGGTGCCTAATAAACATGGAATTACATCAACTTGATGTCAAAGTAAAAGTTCTAGCATGGTTGCAGGCATATACATTGGCAGTCAAGGCACCATGGGTATTGTTTTGTTGGTCCTAGTGACACACATAGTCCTCCAAATCAGCTCCACACATTACTTATTGCACAAGTGAAAACATACCCTCACCGATACAGAGCATTACATGCAAAATGTTTCCTCAAATAACTCTTAATTTCAAGGTACTTAGTTAAATTGCCACTACATGTGTGAGAGTGCTCCTCCTTGAATTTCGCTTTCTGCAAAGTGTTCTCTGTTTTGCTATCTTATGGAAAGTTCAGCAGTTTCTACACAAAATTTCTCCTCAAGTGTTTTCTGACAAGTAACCTTTCATTTAAGAAGGCAGTGTCTACGCAAAATAGCTTCAAACCTAAATAGAACAGAAGGTGCAAATTTAGAAATGCAATACTGAGTCTGTCCTTTACATGCCTGCAAGGCAAATAGTACCAAGGTTTTCTTAATAATATCCTACCTACATTAAGGGCATTTGGATTCGCTTCCAAAACCCACTTCAACAAAGATGAACCTTGAAGTTGGCTCATATTGTAGGAGATGTCAGTTTTATTTTGTCTTGTGTTAGAACTTAGAAGCATGAATATTAGTGCTTTTGATCTCCTAGGAGAGTGTGGTGATTGAATAAGGATCACGAGTCACTGTTTCTGGTAAAGCAAATCCAGGAGAGCAAACGCATATTGTCCCAATTGAAAGCATCTGGTCTGATTCTGCAGATTCCAAAGAAAAGATGTTGGATTTGTTAGGAAGTGTGCATGACACAACTGGAAAGGAAGATCTGCTAGGTTACCTAGAATGCAAGTTTTACAGAAGGTAATTCTAGAAATGCCATACATTCCCCATCTTTACAAGTACTACAAGCTGAGGACCTTTCACTACGTCTCGAATCTTAGCCACTTCTGATATATTTTCAAAATTTCCTGCAGGTTGCTGTTGAACATGGCTATAGCAAGTTGGTATTAGGACTCTGCACATCAAGGATTGCAACACATGTGGTTGCCTCAACGGTAAAGGTATGGAGACTGTCTATTCTCTTGTGTAGTTATGTTTTGTTATGTATCCTTTGTATGGATGACCTAATATTGCAGAGAATCACCAGTGTCCAAAACCCACTTCAACAAAGATGAACCTTGAAGTTGGCTCATATTGTAGAAGATCTCAGTTTTATTTTATCTTGTGTTAGAACTTAGAAGCATGAATATTAGTGCTTTTGATCTGCTAGGAGAGTGTGGTGATTGAATAAGGATCACGAGTTTTGTTGTTTACAGTGGGATTATAATTCTGACAAAGTTGTGGCTAGAAAGCTTATAAGAGTTACTTCTAGGATTGACCTCGCATACCAAAAAACAAGATACTGTCAGTCAGTTACATCCCCTACGCCACTGATCATGATTTATCCTCCCTAATTTTTCCACCACTGATGCTTTTACCAAAACGGATTTAGTTTATATCTGTAATAATTATTAACATCACACCATACAAGTATCTCTAGACAGCAGTAACGCTTAATCATGAAATTGCAAACAGAGATAACCTCACAACCGCCAAATACTACTCCAGAAATTGTAGATTCAAATTACCGTAAAAGCAATTAGGTCTTGTATTTGGGCTTACCAATCCAGATAATAAAGATTCGAATTAATTAAGATCAATTATGTAATCTGCGTATATCCTTTCAAAAGAGAAATATCACCAACCATTTTCGACACTGGAACTCTTGGAGCTCTACCATCATGAAAAGACTACTCCACATCAAACAGCTGACCATAACCATTGAATGTTGAGTATAAGCAGCGACAATCAGAGAATGCAGAAGATGACAGTTGTGAGAAATCATTTAGTTTCTGTACAAAGTTTCTATGCCTCTAACTTCCACTTCATTCGATTCTAGCCAAACGATAGTGGGCATCCATCTTTGGTGTCTACTAAAAGGAATCAGAAATCACAATCACAAAGGTAGAGGCACCTTCATTTGAATCATTCATTTAGATGGAAAGCCCAAAGAGAAATCCCAGGTAATTCCCACAACTACAACAAGGATTTATCAAACTGAACTTAATAAATATCATAAAGGTAACCTTAACATGACTTTCAGAGATCACTGTCATTATAATTTTATATAGAAGGAAACCATTAACAATTTGAAATTGAAAACATCAATATTTGGAAATACAGAAGCCCTTGCTTTCAACTCCCAAGAGGTTCTTTTAGAAAATTGTAAATAGCGATGGATAAGAGAAATTTGCAAAGGACAAATGAATCTGGAAAATACAAATTTGCAACTCATTGGGATACCTGGTTAACTATGTGGACAAGCCGAAGACAAAAAGAACCATGTGTGTCATGATTTCATACAATATCTTTCAACTTGGATAAGAAAACCAAAATATGGCTTCTTATCATTTGTAATCTTGACATTATTGGACATGGTAAATTGATATTGGAATTGGATTTTTGTCCATATCTGCAAATTTCTAAGCAATTGAGAGTTTTAGAATACAGATTAATAGCAGTGTGCAACCCATTGTGAGTGTCTGGAGCATCTTCCAAAGCTGAACATCCAAATGATATAAAACTCAAGTATGTGAATGTGATGAAAGGCTAAAATGCTGACATGTTTTTGTTGTTTAATGTAGAAGGAATCTTGCCATTTGGGCTCTAGAGCCCAACCTGCTCTCTCTTATTGCAAAGCACAGAGCATTTAACCAACGAAAAACACAGAGCAGTGGACCATGTACTCGATTATTCTTTGTTCATACCATAGAGAACTGTTCTATCAAGTACGCGAACCCCTGTTCTGGGGTATACTGCTTTCAATGGAAAAACAACTCATCTCAACTACCTGCTTAACCATTCAGAGAACAGAAAATGCACCGTGTTGTGGATGCCTTAAATTTAGTAGACCTTGGCCATACTATCTTATGAAGTATGGTTGTGCTGGCTATCAGATTATTTTAGGATTGTGATTTTGGACACCAAGGTTTAGATTATTTCTTTATTATGGTGGCTGTAATGAATGATTTTATATTCCATTCATTCTTACTGCATTTGGATAAATGCCCTTACTACTTTTTCAATAGGTTGTTGTAAACATCGACCTATCTAAAGTGAGAAATGTTTTTCTTTATAAAAAAAGTTGTTGATTGATTCATAAAACCCAAAACAAAGAGCAGTGGACCACGTAATTGAATACTTTTTGTTCATACAACAGAGAACAGTTCTATTAAGATATAACTAAACATGCCAGATATAACTAAACATATATACAATGAAAGTATTCGTTGGCTTCTAAACATATGTACAATGAAAGCATTCTATTATGTAGAGATGTAATTGAGAATGAGCCGCTAATCATATATGCATGATGGGCCATGGCATCGACAACACCAGTTAGTGTTTATTGTGGTGCCATATTGTGCGAGCTGTTCCTGCAATTGATGGCGCATTTGCCTGTGTGCATCCCTTTCATGGATGTGAATTGTTATCTTAAGTATTTTCCTTATTTTCTTTAACAACTTAATGGCTGGGCGCAAATGGTAAAGTGGCATTGATTGTTGTGGCAGGATCCTTGTCTACATATCTTGTAATGTAAGTTCTTGTTGCTGAATTTCTTCGCAACACTCGTACAACCTTCGTAGGTAGCATGTATTCATACCTGTTGCCATCCAAAAAGGAAACACTGTAAGTGACAATGAATATGTTTGACGATTTTGTTTGAATATTCAAAATAAATTAAATGATTCCAAATGAGTATAAAATCATATGAAATTAAATGTAATAGCAAGCAAATCTATGTGAAACTTCGTTATGTAGTGAGTGGTGTTTACCATGTGGGTAATTCTGGAAGACAGGTTGTATGATTGGATAAAGTGTATTATCCTGGATAGATTTTGATGCAAGGAATGATTCCTCTTGCTGTCTACGCTTAAGATATGGATTCTTGTGCATTTGTGCAATGCGGGAGAATGGGAACGCTGGATTGATGTGTATGTCTGCTAGTGACCGCACTCTTGAAATTGCAGTGAATGTTAGCCCTTGGCGTTCTCTGGTGCCGATGTCCACTGTTGCTTTGTCTAATGTCATTCCTTGTGACTTGTGTATCGTTAAAGCCCATGCCATTTGAAGTGGTATCTGACGGCGTGCACCCCTTGTGATGGGAGGAATGGGTACATATGTTGGGTGTGAAATGTCCCACGGTGTTCCTCTGTATTGTCGAAAGTCAACAACCACAAAGGATGGTAATGCTGGGGGCTTTGAGTCAATTGAATAAAATATTGAGATGACCTTCCCAAGCGCGCCATTGACAAGGCCTGCATGTACCCATAAATTGCTGGTGAGCATAACTTTTTGTTCACTGCATAAGAGCACCTTTGCAGGTAGGTGCTCATCTTCTGTTGTAGGAGTTTTCTGCCTTTGTTGTTCCGCAGAGCAAAGTGCTACTGGGATGTTCAATTTTTTTAGCATTTTCTTATTATGCAAGACAACTGCGTTGTTTGTTGCGAATAGGTGCATGGACTCGTCAAATGTGCATTTCTCTTCATGTGTAAGAGATGAACTTGTTCTTGACATTAGATGTTGCCAATCTTCAAGTGTAGATATTCCATTCCTAAGATTTGCAAGTATTTGTCGGAAAGCAACCTGGGACGAGCTAGCTCCTTGTTGACGGAAAATGGTTGAAAGTGTTATGAATATGTCGAAGCTGCGCCAAAGTGCAGTGCCACGCTATGTCCCAGCATATAAAGGAATGTCTTTTACAGGTGGTAGTTGGCCTAAATCTCCGACAAGGATAATTGAGCGATTAACAAATGGTGTATTCCGATGAAGAGGGAATGCCTCTCTTAGACGATCATCAATGCGAGAAAGCATTTTTGGACCAATAAAGCTCATTTCATCAATGAGGATGTATTCTACATGACGGAGTTGCTCTTGTAGGTGTAGGAGCGGCTGGCCTTCGAGAGGATGCATTGTCTGGATAGGGATATGAAGGGCAGAGTGAATTGTGAGGGCATTTATGTTGAAAGCTGCAACGCCGGTTGGTGCAAGTAACAATAAAGGGTTTTTGTTGGCTAGCGAGTTTTCCACAAATTCTTGGTGCAGGCATTTAATCAAATGGGATTTTCCTGTGCCAGCTGTTCCTTGTACGATGATCTTCCGTGGGGATTTTGGCGAAGGGGTTTTGAAGTGTGAAAAAACAGCGGTGAAAGCTATGCTTTGGGTAGGGGATAATGTATGATCATGGGGAAGGTTGGAAAATGAATGATGTTGGTTTTGAATGGGTGAGCGGTTGAATTCAATGAAATTGATAGCAGTTTCTTGCAAGGGGGGAGGGACAGTATTTTGTGACCAATTGTGGTTGACATCAAAGTCGCGGTAGCCAATCATGTCGAGGTCATCAATTGCAATATTGTAACTTGGGTGTAGTTGAGAGAGGATTTGCCATTCATTCATCTGCATGGAATCAGGGGGGGTGTGTGGGGTAGGTTGATCTTCAGTAGGTGGGCTTTGTGGGTTTTCGGGTTCGCAATGGACATGCCATGGTGTATATGCACCCTTTTTTTGTTCCCAGTGTGCAATAATTTCTGCATCAATTGAACCGATATCATCAGGGAGTGTTCGGAAGGGGAAATACAAGAGTAATTCACTCCAACAGAAGGTGGCATAAGAAGGATTACTAGAGGAAGGAATGACATTGTAATGGGGCAAGACATGTACAATCATTGGGGGGAATATGTGTTTCCAGTGGTTTCTTCTCCACTGGGCAGAATATGACCACGAGCGAGCAGCTTCAAGGAGGGGCAGTGGTTCTAGTGAGGCAGGCCTGTTCATTTATGCAACGATAAAGTTTGGTGTCAAACCAGGATTTTCAGTATCTTGCGAAACACGTTTGAAAACAGCCCTGTTGACATTCAAAGAACGGAATGTACGGCTGCAAAGAGAGAGAGGTAGCTTTTGTAACATATGGCATATTTCTTGTGCACCAATGTCTCTATCTGCAATGGTTTCTGTAAGGAGTTTTCGGATGACACCACCAGTAGGTGCTTCTGGAAGGGCACTTTGTGATAGTCGCGATAGCATTTGACGGTAGCTCTCAGATCTTGTCTCCGCTTTTGTTGCATACTTTGAAATATATTTCAATACAGCATGGCGAGAAAGGACTGGTTGGCAATCAACATTTTCTCTCCAAATAGAGAGTAGATCGGCGTTGTGAATATTCAATCTTTCATCATTGCGAGCAGGGACATAGGTTTTATGACCCTTACCATCAATGAAAAGTGAAGAAGTGGACTTCAATTCCCACGGTACTCCATATCGGCAGCTAAGCACATTGTCTTTCTTACGAAGACAAGAAGATTCATGACACTTTGTATGACGTTGAACGCAGTTGACGAGCTCTGTGTAGTCTTCAAATTGATTGGACGCGAATATTGCTGCTGTGTCAAGGAGACACGGGTTATGAATTGTTGACTAGTGAAGCGGAATAGTTCGGTGTTCTGCCTGACGTGGATTCCAAGCAGTTACGTAGTGGTCGAAATATTTCTGTGCATTAGCAACTTCTAATGCATTGTCCCAATCAAGTGTGTCCATGTCTGGTGCATTTTGTAGCCAGAGGAAGCCATGAATGTGTGCGGATCCTCTATGTTTCCATTCGTATCTGAATATAACATGAAGGGTACATTTAGTTAATACATGTATATGCAATGTATAAAATTAATGTAGAGGGATATGTATATCAAATAATACTTGCACCAGTAGTCGGTTGCATGGAGGCCTTTTTGAAGGATTTCTTCAAGGAAAATTGTAAATCTACAATGCATATATTGGGCTGTTAGATGTGGGTTTTTAATTATGTTTTGGATTTTCCATTGGAAGGGGTTGACTGAAGTGGAAGGAACACTGGTGGGCATGATCGTGTGCAAGTCATGCCATTTAGTATCAGCTGCACTGAGAGTGAAGAAGAATGTTGGGCTTCCTATTTGCGTGATCATGTCAGTCAGCTCAGATCGGCGTTTGTTCCAGAAAGACCGTGTTCCTCGTAGAGCTGACCCAAACCTCATTATTTGCTCTGGCAATCTTGAATCCGGAGAGTCATGAAGACACTGGCGTAGGTCTGATACCGTTGTTGGCAAGTTGTTCTCAATGTACTTCTTCACGAAAACACTGGCTGTTGCTTGGCTACGATGACGCATTAGAATGTTAGAAAGATAGTAGCAGAATCTTGGGTGTTGGCCAAAGCGGTTATCATGGTAGTGCAGCAAGTGCAAAGCATATTCATGCATTTCAACTTTTGTAAGTCTTGGTTGCATGATCATTGCGATGCCTGTAGGGAAGAGTGTGGGGAATGCCATGGCAAGGAGGCCGATGGTGTTGTATTCATTTATAGCAGTTAAAGATATTGGAGGCCAATCGATAGAGCTTGTTGAACTTGAATGGGTCGAGTGCAAATAGTTACAAATGTGGTCACGCTCAGTACATGAATTTGGGAGGACTGGAACGAAAGAAGAGGGTTGGATTTCTAATGGAGGTAGCATGACATCAGGATTATAAGTGGAATCAGTAGTGGTTTGATGGGGTTCAAAAGAGGAGGTGGTTACACTGTGGAGAAGAGAAGAAATGTCTGTAGGGAGATCTGGCAGCGTAGAAATTGCAGATGAATTCAATTGAACATCACGGTAGTAAGGGTCATATTTTATTTTGTATTCAAGAGCTGCAAGGACACGTGATTTGCAAACGTAGAATTCGTAAGCCTTTTCAGATGGATTTTGCCTTTTCACAATGAGGATGTCTAAGTCAGAGAGCATCCAGGGCAAGTATTTGGCAATACTGGTGATATCTTGAGGGAAGCTAATTGTATGGCCACTATATTTATATTGACCACCACGGGAATGAGTGACTTGTAGAATGGGGTTGACACGTGCGATGAGCATTTCTTCAACTTGTGTTAATTGGTGAAGGACACAGGGTTGTTCTCCAGGGTCCATGTTGTTTAGTTCAGAAAAACGATTGGTAGATTTAGATGATGCACAACGAAAACAAGAGAGTCTACCGTGGAAGAGCTTTGTTTTCATTCCTGGGTATGCTTCCTTGCATGTTGTGCAAACATGCAAGGTAGAAAGTCCATCAATCCTTTCTCGAAAGCGACGGTGTTCTTCGTTAAGGGGAGGGTTATATTGGATATGATGAACGTGTGGTGGGTTGGTTTGTATAGGTGGGAGAGCATTTGAGGTGTAGAGGAAGTAGTAGGGTTGTTGTGGTGTTCATAAAGTAGTCGAAGTCGTGCATTTATTCGATCCTTTTGTTGTGCATAAAGAATACGCCGCCGCTTGTTTTTGGCCGCAATTTGATTGTTTGGTGGCATATCTAAACAAGTACAAGTAATAGTTGTTAGTTTTCATAAACAAGTAGTGCATGTTTCGTATCTCATTTTATTGGGTGCACATACATTGTGAAATTAAAACATTATATTTTGAACATAGATTTAATTTTTTTTTTAGTTCAACATCGGTGAAGGTAGGTAGATTAGGTAGAAGAGAAAACATGCAATTAGGAATGCTATGAAATCATATGTTATTTCAGCATCTATCATTGAGAGGAGAGAAACAAGACTAAAAATATTTTGTTCCCTTCTTCTTCAAAATTTTTTTGTTTGACATGTTTGAGCGATAAAATGAATAGCTTAGCAAGCAAGGGATCAATGTATAGCATGTAGACAACGAACGAGAAACATATGTAGTGACTCTTTACAAATGTTGATATTTATATTATGTAAAATGTAAATGGCAAACATACATATGTTGGAATGACTGGAAGAGAGTATTTGCACTGAAAACTACAGGTTTCATGATAATAACATGGGTGTGTAATTTACAAAGATGAGACAATTAGTTGTGTGGAAATGTTTGTTTATGTACAAACAGGCGTGGTAGATGAAGCCCTAAGAAAAAGTTCAAAGGCGGCGAACAATAGGTCGTTTTGAAGCGGACAGTGCTTGAATGTTAGTGAGCGCTTCCTTGCACGCAGAGGCATATTGAATTTCTTCTGAATTGATCAGTATTGGTTGCAAGCGTTGAACACCGTTGAAGTAATATGTTTTAATGGAAAGTGTTAGCTGGAAGCGGCGCCCTAAAATCCGACCACAAATTTCCTGTAGATCAGTTGGTTCGATAGAAAGTAGGAACAGGTCTTTTGCGTGATGCCCATGAGCTCGTTCCCTGCATCATTGAAAACTGTGACGTTCTGTAGATTCCCGGTGTGGTCATGTAGCTCAATTTTAAGTTTGTAACGGTAGTCACATTCTAGGAAGTCACCGTTACATTTTGTACAATGCCAAAGATTGTTAGAATGCTCCACAACCTTTTTCATGCATTGTTTTCCATTGAAATCTAGTGGACATGCTAGAAAGTAGAAGTCGTCCATATCAAGAGCAGTAATTGTTGCTCGAACTAAAACCCAGATTGCTTTATCAGAGGGTTGCATGCCAGCAATTTCATGAAACGTCTTTCGTGGCAGGGCACGTTTCGAAGCAACACCATAGTTTCTACTCAAAGATGGAGAAGAAGAGCTATAGCCGGTTTCACGGAACCATGCATGTAATTGGTGAGTTTCTTCAACTTGTGGATTTATTGTGACAGTGCTCGTTGGTATCGTCCTTATTGTGGTGCCATTAAATTCAGACATGCGGCCTCCTTTGATTGCAAGAATTGGTGGGTTGTCGAAAGAGTAGAATTCAGAAAGATGATGTCCTATATAGTCACAGTGGTCTCCCCATAATGTTACATCAATGCTAAAACCCGACTTGTCCTTTAGTATGAGTGTTTTCCTTAATGTTTCACTTCCATCTTTTCGTCGAATTGTTGATGCAGGTGACGTGGAGGTAACAACACCAATGACATCCACATTTGTATTTGGAGTTGCACTTTTTACTTCAGCAATATTCTTGAAGTGAAAGCTCTGGTAGGGAAACGTTGGATCATCTGTAGGACATGGATTGATAGTGGAAGCAGTAAACAAGTAAATCTCCCATTTGTTCTTGAGGTGGTTGTAGTTTGGATTTGCTTCTCTCACTGTGCCATTTGATACAATGTATAGTTGCCCAACCTGAATTATATTGTAAAGAGATTCGGCCAGTTCAGCAAATGCAGAAAGGTGGATCTCTTCCTTATCACGGTTGATAAGGTCAAATACGAAAACTTTTCCTGAGCCTCGCACATTGTTGTATGCCTTCAATGATGTCTTCGCAGATGATCTACCTTGGATAGACCAATATTTTCGGTAAGGGTTGAGTGCTGTGAATGGAATTGTTGTAGTTGTTGCCGTAGTTGGTGGAGTAACTACAGAGGGCAAGGTATCTTCAGCTGACGAAGAGCTAAATTGGGTTGAACCCGCCTGTGCATGTTGCAGCGTCGATGTGTCCTTCATCAACGCTGCTGAGCGCTTCACAACTTCAAGCTCAACGACTCGGATGGACCTTATGTAAACAAGTAAGAAATGAATTAATAAAGATTCCATTTTCCTTCTTTTGATGCAAAAAATGTCTAGGCGGGAAAAAGTAATAGAGGGTGATTTCAAATGGTGGGCCTTACGAGGAGTTTTGGAGCACTGTGCAAGCTGCTTTGTTGAGCAGAATTATTGAGCCAATTTGGATGTCTCCAGAGACAACTTGTGGGCCATATGCGGATGGTAGCAAAGTCTTATGTTGATGTGTTCCATCAGATAGAGTAATGTGGAAGTGCGAGGATGTTGTTTTCAATGAGGTAACAGAACCTACATCGATTATCTGAAGTAGTGGTTGAATCTCGGTGCAACCATTCAGCAATAGAGGAATGGCATTCGATGTCAAGGTTGTCTCCATAATAGAACAAGAGGTTTCTTTTTCCCGTGATAGGAGTACCTGCAATTCATCAATTTCACCACAATACAAAATTCTAGTCAAAGAAGATGTGACATGAATGCGGAATCTAATCTAAGAAGGCTAACTGTTGATGGTGAAACAATAATAAGGGCACAACCTACACGGGGAGGAGAATAACCTCTCATATTAACCACCCAAGGTAGTCCACGTTAACAAAATGCTTGTTATTTGATTCAGGGACAAGCTACATATTGTTCAAATTTAGAAGCACCTCAAGCGGCTCAAAAATGCTTATAGTCTTACAGTACCGGCAAAACATCAATGAAATAGGAACATTTCCCAGCCAATCCTAATACTGATCCTACACATTAAGAGATGTGGTTCAATCGAGGCATTTGCCATGTATTTCACTCACTTAATTTACCCTTTGCAGACCCTTCTAAAAGGCTGACTGGACTCCATATGGATTTGTAATAATTTATGATATATTAAGTATCCTGTGAACAAGGCACAATTTTTTTTTCTTTAATATGCTATATTCGGGTGTACTCAATGCGCTTGTGCATTTCTGCACATTTTAGGGATGTTGAATAGCTCTGTTTTTTCTTTGCTGTTCTATCATATCCAAGAATGTACTCTTTCTTATAATTGGAAGTAATTTATATCTTACCAAGATTAAAATTGTACTCTATTATTCTCATGTACCAGTCGCGTCTGTTTATTGTTTTTTATTAGGAGCGATAAAAATTGTCATTGCCCATTGCTAAATCATAGAACAGTCTTCTGCTCTTTCTTCTCTCTGCTGTTCCATTGTTCCAATGATGTGCACTTTTTTTATCATTGTAAGGAATTTATATCTTACTATTTCGCTTCATGTATATCTTATATCTCACCTACTCTTTCTTATCATTGTAAGGAAGTTATTTCTTACCATAATTTATACCAATCTCTTGTTTCGCTTCTTGTATCATATTTTGTTATAATTGATTTTTATTAGGAGAGGCACAAGTCGTGATAGGGAGGAAGCTATGCACATGTAATTTGCCAAGGGACTTTCTGGTGCTTAAAAATTAAATTGCCACATATCTCCGCTGGTCTGTCATGAGCGTATTAGCTGTTAATTTGTTACTGTTTAGTTTCATGGCACTTTTAATGAGAATTATTGAGTAGACAATTTTGCATCAAGTACTCTTCTCTTCTTTCAAGAAACAAATATGTAGCTTCACCCAACCAGCTTTATACATACACACACACACAGCTAGAACAGGTATAATGATGATTGTTGCCTAGCTAGGATCAACTCCACTGCATTACTGGCATGTACATAATTAACGTTTAACTCATCATTGCTACCGAATTGTACCTAAATTTATTACTAGGTCAACTCATCCCATGCAAATGCCAATATTATCCCATGTTGGGTAAGCCATGTGCAACACCATTGGCGTATGACTGCTACCCATGGAGTTCATGATTGGGTTCAAAATAGGTATATGATGCCAGCCTCCCTAAAGTGAATATGGTAAAGTGTCAACATACAGAGTTTACCTCTGAAATTTGGAAGGCAGGGACTGTAACACCTGTTGTGTCAGCCCTATTGTTAAGCACTCACCCCTAATTTCCTCTGTGGTGAACATGTCTCCAACATCAACATCTGCTGGTTTCCAAGGAGAACACAGTCCGTAGTAGGGGCAAGTTCTCATGATCTATCTATTTATTGGGCTGAGGCTCCTCCCTATTTCTCTTCAACATATGTCATTCTACTCTGAATTCTGCATGTGTGGTGCGTAAGAAACTGACATACTAACAATACCAGTAGACAAAACATGGTGTGAGCACACATTTTTAGAGCAAATTTTGATTGTCCACACCTAAGGATAGGTAGGAGGTGAGGTCATTCAAAGCCCTTCCTTTCAGGTCATGAAATTACATGGGTTGGTAAGGCTAAAATTATATTGAAACTGCCCACATTCTTTCCCCTTTCACATCATACTCCATTTCCCTCTTTTTAACTTTGTACAAAAAGAAAATGGGAATTGAATTACTCCTCTTTTCCAGATCGCTGCATTTAGATGGGTTGGTCAGGCTGCAAATAAATAGAAACTGCCCATGATAGTCCGCAATCTGCCCACTGTTATGTCACTGATGGAATCTGATTGTTGTTATGGTCTGGCCGCTGTTTTCAGGGCCCTGTTTCTAACAAGAGGGAGGACCCAGATAGCTCTTATTACAAACATGAGCTTGGCCCCAGATAGTTCTTCTATATGCCTGGACTGAAGGAATGTGTGAACTTTCAGATTCAATAGCTATACATGGTGTTTGAATAGCGTGTTCACTATATGCAATGGCTGCTATTCAACATCCCTAAAATGTGCAGAAATGCACAAGCACAGTGAGTACACCCGAATATAGCATTTTAAAGGAAAAAAAATTGTGCCTTGTTCACAGAATACTTAATATATCATAAATTATTACAAAGCCATATGGAGTCCAGTCAGCCTTTTAGAAGGGTCTGCAAAGGGTAAATTAAGTGAGCGAAATACGTTGTGTGACTGATGGAATCTGATTGTTGTTATGGTCTGGCCGCTGTTTTCAGGGTCCTGTTTCTGACAAGAGGGAGGACCCAGATAGCTCTTATTACAAACATGAGCTTGGCCCCAGATAGTTCTTCTATATGCCTGGACTGAAGGAATGTGTGAACTTTCAGATTCAATAGCTATACATGGTGTTTGAATAGCTTGTTCACTATATGCAATGGCTGCTATTCAATATCCCTAAAATGTGCAGAAATGCACAAGCACAGTGAGTACACCCGAATATAGCATATTAAAGAAAAAAAAAATTGTGCCTTGTTCACAGGATACTTAATATATCATAAATTATTACAAAGCCATATGGAGTCCAGTCAGCCTTTTAGAAGGGTCTGCAAAGGGTAAATTAAGTGAGTGAAATACATGGCAAATGCCTCGATTGAACCACATCTCTTAATGTGTAGGATCAGTATTAGGATTGGTTGGGAAATGTTCCTATTTCATTGATGTTTTGCCGGTACTGTAAGACTATAAGCATTTTTGAGCCGCTTGAGGTGCTTCTAAATTTGAACAATATGTAGCTTGTCCCTGAATCAAATAACAAGCATTTTGTTAACGTGGACTACCTTGGGTGGTTAATATGAGAGGTTATTCTCCTCCCCGTGTAGGTTGTGCCCTTATTATTGTTTCACCATCAACAGTTAGCCTTCTTAGATTAGATTCCGCATTCATGTCACATCTTCTTTGACTAGAATTTTGTATTGTGGTGAAATTGATGAATTGCAGGTACTCCTATCACGGGAAAAAGAAACCTCTTGTTCTATTATGGAGACAACCTTGACACCGAATGCCATTCCTCTATTGCTGAATGGTTGCACCGAGATTCAACCACTACTTCAGATAATCGATGTAGGTTCCGTTACCTCATTGAAAACAACATCGTCGCACTTCCACATTACTCTATCTAATGGAACACATCAACATAAGACTTTGCTACCATACGCATATGGCCCACAAGTTGTCTCTGGAGACATCCAAATTGGCTCAATAATTCTGCTCAACAAAGCAGCTTGCACAGTGCTCCAAAACTCCTCGTAAGGCCCACCATTTGAAATCACCCTCTTTTACTTTTTCCCGCCTAGACGTTTTTTGCATCAAAAGAAGGAAAATGGAATCTTTATTAATTCATTTCTTACTTGTTTACATAAGGTCCATCCGAGTCGTTGAGCTTGAAGTTGTGAATCGCTCAGCAGTGTTGATGAAGGACACATCGACGCTGCAACATGCACAGGCGGGTTCAGCCCAATTTAGCTCTTCGTCAGCTGAAGATACCTTGCCCTCTGTAGTTACTCCACCAACTACGGCAACAACTACAACAATTCTATTCATGGCACTCAACCCTTACCGAAAATATTTGTCTATCCAAGGTAGAGCATCTGCGAAGACATCATTGAAGGCATACAACAATGTGCGAGGCTCAGGAAAAGTTTTCGGATTTGACCTTATCAACCGTGATAAGGAAGAGATCCACCTTTCTGCATTTGTTGAACTGGCCGAATCTCTTTACAATCTAATTCAGGTTGGGCAACTATACATTGTATCAAATGGCACAGTGAGACAAGCAAATCCAAACTACAACCACCTCAAGAACAAATGGGAGATTTACTTGTTTGCTGCTTCCACTATCAATCCATGTCCTACAGATGATCCAACATTTCCCTACCAGAGCTTTCACTTCAAGAATATTGCTGAAGTAAAAAGTGCAACTCCAAATACAAATGTGGATGTCATTGGTGTTGTTACCTCCACGTCACCTGCATCAACAATTCGACGAAAAGATGGAAGTGAAACATTAAGGAAAACACTCATACTAAAGGACAAGTCAGGTTTTAGCATTGATGTAACATTATGGGGAGACCACTATGACTATATAGGACAGCATCTTTCTGAATTCTACTCTTTCGACAACCCACCAATTCTTGCAATCAAAGGAGGCCGCGTGTCTGAATTTAATGGCACCACAATAGGGACGATACCAACGAGCATTGTCACAATAAATCCACAAGTTGAAGAAACTCACCAATTACATGCATGGTTCCGTGAAACCGGCTATAGCTCTTCTTCTCCATCTTTGAGTAGAAACTATGGTGTTGCTTCGAAACGTGCCCTGCCACGAAAGACGTTTCATGAAATTGCTGGCATGCAACCCTCTGATAAAGCAATCTGGGTTTCAGTTCGAGCAACAATTACTGCTCTTGATATGGACGACTTCTACTTTCTAGCATGTCCACTAGATTTCAATGGAAAACAATGCATGAAAAAGGTTGTGGAGCATTCTAACAATCTTTGGCATTGTACAAAATGTAACGGTGACTTCCTAGAATGTGACTACCGTTACAAACTTAAAATTGAGCTACATGACCACACCGGGAATCTACAGAACGTCACAGTTTTCAATGATGCAGGGAACGAGCTCATGGGCATCACAGCAAAAGACCTGTTCCTACTTTCTATCGAACCAACTGATCTACAGGAAATTTGTGGCCGGATTTCAGGGCACCGCTTCCAGCTAACACTTTCCATTAAAACAGATTACTTCAACGGTGTTCAACGCTTGCAACCAATACTGATCAATTCAGAAGAAATTCAATATGCCTCTGCATGCAAGGAAGCGCTCACTGATATTCAAGCACTGTCCGCTTCAAAACGACCTATTGTTCACCGCCTTTCAACTTTTTCTTAGGGCTTCATCTACCACGCCTGTTTGTACATAAACAAACATTTCCACACAACTAATTGTCTCATCTTTGTAAATTACACACCCATGTTATTATCATGAAACCTGTAGTTTTCAGTGCATATACTCTCTTCCAGTCATTCCAACATATGTATGTTTGCCATTTACATTTTACATAATATAAATATCAACATTTGTAAAGAGTCACTACATATGTTTCTCGTTCATTGTCTACATGCTATACATTGATCCCTTGCTTGCTAAGCTATTCATTTTATCGCTCAAACATGTCAAACAAAAATTTTTTGAAGAAGAAGGGAACGAAATATTTTTAGTCTTGTTTCTCTCCTCTCAATGATAGATGCTGAAATAACATATGATTTCATAGCATTCCTAATTGCATGTTTTCTCTTCTACCTAATCTACCTACCTTCACCGATGTTGAACTAAAAAAAAATTTAAATCTATGTTCAAAATATAATGTTTTAATTTCACAATGGATGTGCACGCAATAAAATGAGATACCAAACATGCACTACTTGTTTATGAAAACTAACAACTATTACTTGTACTTGTTTAGATATGCCACCAAATAATCAAATTGCGGCCAAAAACAAGCGGCGACGTATTCTTTATGCACAACAAAAGGATCGAATAAATGCACGACGTCGACTACTTTATCAACACCACAACAACCCTACTACTTCCTCTACACCTCAAATGCTCTCCCACCTATACAAACCAACCCACCACACGTTCATCATATCCAATATAACCCTCCCCTTAACGAAGAACACCGTCGCTTTCGAGAAAGGATTGAGGGACTTTCTACCTTGCATGTTTGCACAACATGCAAGGAAGCATACCCAGGAATGAAAACAAAGCTCTTCCACGGTAGACTCTCTTGTTTTCGTTGTGCATCATCTAAATCTACCAATCGTTTTTCTGAACTAAACAACATGGACCCTGGAGAACAACCCTGTGTCCTTCACCAATTAACACAAGTTGAAGAAATGCTCATCGCACGTGTCAACCCCATTCTACAAGTCACTCATTCCCGTGGTGGTCAATATAAATATAGTGGCCATACAATTAGCTTCCCTCAAGATATCACCAGTATTGCCAAATACTTACCCCGGATGCTCGATGTGCAGTTAAAGGAAGCGCCTTTGAAATGGATTGGTAAGAAATGGTTAGAATTCTTATCCAATTAAAGTTGCATGTCTTTTGATTGAATGCATTTCTTGGTTAAGGGAATGCAAGTTGTAGGATGGAAAAGTTGAGTATGAGACTCACTCTATTGCAGCGAACGTTATATTCATTTCAGCTTTGAAAGTACATGTACATGTGATCGAGGATATTGTACTTATGATTGTACTTAAGAGAAAGTTGAAGGATAAACTGCATGCATGAGAATGAGCACAGGGATCATGATGACTTCCTTGTTTTTTTAAAACATGTCTGTGTGATTAACTTGAAGGGTTGATTACTTTGTTTTTAACCATGCATGTAATGTAATATTGAATTGGAAAAAGTTAATTTGATCTCCAAGATTGTAAAGAGGAGAAATGATGAAGTGTTTCATCTTTGTAAAAGCCTTCTCATTTGGGAGGCAACTCTTCTTCTGGAGCGAAGGTGCCATGGATGGGCATCGTGACAGCAAGCAAGCCCACATGTTCAGGAGAATATTTCAGCTCATATATCAGCAATTTTCATTGCTGGTTTCTGCAAACTTTCAGTTTGTTTGGTGAACAAGCTTGGTCGGGATTCGACGAGTACTTGGTTTATGCAGCGACATTCGCCATGATGACAGTTGATAAGGCAGGACCTTTTGGCATCAGTATGCTCTTTTGGCTAAATGGAAGAGGATATTTCTGTTCCTCAAGTGCTGTACAATTCAGTTCAGAGATTCAGTGAGCTTTTGGGGACCAAAAGCCTTCTCATTTGGGAGGTGTGATCAGGAGATCAGTACCAAGTGTCATAAAATGGTCAAAAATGAAACTGCTTATAACTAGTTCAAAGTTGAATGACTGGAAAGTGCTCGTCTTCCCGATTTCGGCGCCGCAAACGGTTCGAAAAACGGTCGCCATATGAGGAAGTTATGGCAAAAAGAAGAATTTGTCCATAACATTAGAAATTTTAATTTTTCAAAAAAAAATTAAAAAAGGAATATTCCGCCTGGCACAAAATCCGAGGCAACCACCAAACATTAAATGTAACTGCAGTTAAGTTGGCGGAATTTTGGCAGGAGCGCCAAATTTGGCAGACCCGCCATAATTGGCGGAGCTAACTGGAGTTAGCTAAAGTTAGCTGGAGTTTTTCTAGGGAAAAACTGGAGAAACTTTAAATGGCCATAACTTTGGCTAGGAAAGTCGGTTTTGGACGATTTTTTTATTTTTATTTTGGGTATTTTCGACCTTCTGAAGCCATTGGTGCAGGTTTCACAGCCATTTTAGGTCATTTTCAGGTGTTTTTACTTCATGAAAGTTCCAAGAGCCACCAGGGCCAAATCAGTTTGGGAGCTGCATTGGGAATTGTGCAGCTAGTGAATGTGGAACGAAGGTCATTCCTGAAGGTTTTCAGCCTTCTGAATCCATTTCTGCAACTCGTTTTTCCTTCTGAAGCATTCTTCTCACTGTTTAGCTTCAGGGAAGCTTTCAGGGCCACAAGGGCCATTTCAGGGATTGAGCTGTTTGGGGGCTCTGTTCATCCGATTTTGGTGATTCAAAAGCCTATGTCTGCTATTTTCGACCTCCTGAGTCTAATGGAAGAGGTTTTAGAACCAATTGAGGTCATCTTCACCTCAAAATTCTCCATGAAAGTTTAAAGGGCCACCAGGGCCAATTAGGGAAAGTACTGTATAAGGTACAAAATTCACTGTTTAGTGTTTGGGAAAGAGCATGTTTGGCTAATTCCTATCTTCTGATTCTGTATTTACAGTCAGATTTGTCCTTTGAGACACCCATATTCTTGTATTAGCCTTTGTAGCAATTTTAATACAAGAGGACAAGCCTAGTTGGAGAGGTTTGGTCCAGCAGATGTAGCCCAGAGGGGGGGTGAACTGCTTTATCATTTTGATATCTTTATTTGCTGAAGATGATATGCTAAACAAAACTGATATAAAGTATTAAACAACAAATAAATATAACTTGCATACACACATAATCACCTGTTCAGCTGTAGAAAGTTACTTGTCTTATTCCGCAAGACCTTAACCTTCAAGTATGTGTATGTCGAAGACTTCTAAGTGTTTACTTTGTTATTTCTTTAGGCAGAGCCTGTAGAGGGCCAGGTAGCCTCTGGAACTCATCCTCTTTTTAGAGGTGACATGTCCGGTGAATGCCCCTACAGTCTATCTCTGTATAAGAAATAAGAAGTTTACACATTTTTAGAGGTCATTTGGAGTGTCTAGCTCACTGTTGAAATTATTGGAAATGGAAGTGCATGTTGCAGCGTCGATGTGTCCTTCATCAACGCTGCTGAGCGATTCACAACTTCAAGCTCAACGACTCGGATGGACCTTATGTAAACAAGTAAGAAATGAATTAATAAAGATTCCATTTTCCTTCTTTTGATGCAAAAAACGTCTAGGCGGGAAAAAGTAAAAGAGGGTGATTTCAAATGGTGGGCCTTACGAGGAGTTTTGGAGCACTGTGCAAGCTGCTTTGTTGAGCAGAATTATTGAGCCAATTTGGATGTCTCCAGAGACAACTTGTGGGCCATATGCGGATGGTAGCAAAGTCTTATGTTGATGTGTTCCATCAGATAGAGTAATGTGGAAATGCGAGGATGTTGTTTTCAATGAGGTAACGGAACCTACATCGATTATCTGAAGTAGTGGTTGAATCTCGATGCAACCATTCAGCAATAGAGGAATGGCATTCGGTGTCAAGGTTGTCTCCATAATAGAACAAGAGGTTTCTTTTTCCCGTGATAGGAGTACCTGCAATTCATCAATTTCACCACAATACAAAATTCTAGTCAAAGAAGATGTGACATGAATGCGGAATCTAATCTAAGAAGGCTAACTGTTGATGGTGAAACAATAATAAGGGCACAACCTACACGGGGAGGAGAATAACCTTTCATATTAACCACCCAAGGTAGTCCACGTTAACAAAGTGCTTGTTATTTGATTCAGGGACAAGCTACATATTGTTCAAATTTAGAAGCACCTCAAGCGGCTCAAAAATGCTTATAGTCTTACAGTACCGGCAAAACATCAATGAAATAGGAACATTTCCTAGCCAATCCTAATACTGATCCTACACATTAAGAGATGTGGTTCAATCGAGGCATTTGCCATGTATTTCACTCACTTAATTTACCCTTTGCAGACCCTTCTAAAAGGCTGACTGGACTCCATATGGCTTTGTAATAATTTATGATATATTAAGTATCCTGTGAACAAGGCACAACTTTTTTTTCTTTAATATGCTATATTCGGGTGTACTCACTGTGCTTGTGCATTTCTGCACATTTTAGGGATGTTGAATAGCAGCCATTGCATATAGTGAACAAGCTATTCAAACACCATGTATAGCTATTGAATCTGAAAGTTCACACATTCCTTCAGTCCAGGAATATAGAAGAACTATCTGGGGCCAAGCTCATGTTTGTAATAAGAGCTATCTGGGTCCTCCCTCTTGTCAGAAACTGGACCCTGAAAACAGCAGCCAGACCATAACAACAATCAGATTCCATCAGTCACACAACGTATTTCGCTCACTTAATTTACCCTTTGCAAACCCTTTTAAAAGGCTGACTGGACTCCATATGGCTTTGTAATAATTTATGATATATTAAGTATTCTGTGAACAAGGCACAAATTTTTTTCCTTTAAAATGCTATATTCAGGTGTACTCACTGTGCTTGTGCATTTCTGCACATTTTAGGGATGTTGAATAGCAGCCATTGCATATAGTGAACACGCTATTCAAACACCATGTATAGCTATTGAATCTGAAAGTTCACACATTCCTTCAGTCCAGGCATATAGAAGAACTATCTGGGGCCAAGCTCATGTTTGTAATAAGAGCTATCTGGGTCCTCCCTCTTGTCAGAAACAGGGCCCTGAAAACAGCGGCCAGACCATAACAACAATCAGATTCCATCAGTCACATAACAGTGGGCAGATTGCGGACTATCATGGGCAGTTTCTATTTATTTGCAGCCTGACCAACCCATCTAAATGCAGCAATCTGGAAAAGAGGAGTAATTCAATTCCCATTTTCTTTTTGTACAAAGTTAAAAAGAGGGAAATGGAGTATGATGTGAAAGGGGAAAGAATGTGGGCAGTTTCAATATAATTTTAGCCTTACCAACCCATGTAATTTCATGCCCTGAAAGGAAGGGCTTTGAATGACCTCACCTCCTACCTATCCTTAGGTGTGGACAATCAAAATTTGCTCTAAAAATGTGTGCTCACACCATGTTTTGTCTACTGGTATTGTTAGTATGTCAGTTTCTTACGCACCACACATGCAGAATTCAGAGTAGAATGACATATGTTGAAGAGAAATAGGGAGGAGCCTCAGCCCAATAAATAGATAGATCATGAGAACTTGCCCCTACTACGGATTGTGTTCTCCTTGGAAACCAACAGATGTTGATGTTGGAGACGTGTTCACCACAGAGGAAATTAGGCGTGAGTGCTTAACAATAGGGCTGACACAACAGGTGTTACAGTCCCTGCCTTCCAAATTTCAGAGGTAAACTTTGTATGTTGACACTTTACCATATTCACTTTAGGGAGGCTGGCATCATATACCTATTTTGAACCCAATCATGAACTCCATGGGTAGCAGTCATACGCCAATGGTGTTGCACATGGCTTACCCAACATGGGATAATATTGGCATTTGCATGGGATGAGTTGACCTAGTAATAAATTTAGGTACAATTCGGTAGCAATGATGAGTTAAACGTTAATTATGTACATGCCAGTAATGCAGTGGAGTTGATCCTAACTAGGCAACCATCATCATTATACATGTTCTAGCTATGTGTGTATGTATGTATAAAGCTGGTTGGGTGAAGCTACATATTTGTTTCTTGAAAGAAGAGAAGAGTACTTGATGCAAAATTGTCTACTCGATAATTCTCATTAAAAGTGCCATGAAACTAAATAGTAACAAATTAACAGCTAATACGCTCATGACAGACCAGCGGAGATATGTGGCAATTTAATTTTTAAGCACCAGAAAGTCCCTTGGCAAATTACATGTGCATAGCTTCCTCCCTATCACGACTTGTGCCTCTCCTAATAAAAATCAATTATAACAAAATATGATACAAGAAGCGAAACAAGAGATTGGTATAAATTATGGCAAGAAATAACTTCCTTACAATGATAAGAAAGAGTAGGTGAGATATAAGATATACATGAAGCGAAATAGTAAGATATAGATTCCTTACAATGATAAAAAAAAGTACACATCATTGGAACAATGGAACAGCAGAGAGAAGAAAGAGCAGAAGACTGTTCTATGATTTAGCAATGGGCAATGACAATTTTTATCACTCCTAATAAAAAACAATAAACAGACGCGACTGGTACATGAGAATAATAGAGTACAATTTTAATCTTGGTAAGATATAAATTACTTCCAACTATAAGAAAGAGTACATTCTTGGATATGATAGAACAACAAAGAAAAAACTGACGAAGAATGGTACATTGGTAGCAAGACAAAAATCCCTCACAAGGAGAAGAAAAAGTACATTATGTAATGTGCATAACTTCCTCTGTATCAAAACTTGTATCTCTCCTAATGAAAAAAATACAACCAAAATTACATGCATGAAACAAAAGAAAAGGGACTGGTAATATGAGTAAGATACAAATTCCTTCCAAGGAGAAGACAAAATACATTCTTGCCATGATAGAACACAGCAGACAAAAGAAACAGAAGAAGATTGGTTAAAGAGAAGTACTTACAAGGAGAAGAAAGAGTAAATAACCAATATGATTCCAAAATGATTACACGCACTCATTTCTGCTGTAGAGCACATTTTTCTTTTTTTATTATTTGAATAGATATACAGGGAAAATATGAAAAACCAGAGCTCAATACATATATAAATAATCTGACTAATGACAGATCGCATGGTGAAACGTTTGCAGAGGCATCCCAAAATCAGCATGCAAGTGCAAATTTATTTTCAGCTTTAAACTAATACAATTTGAGTATACTAACAAACTTGGGTTAGCCGTTCTACTCAATTCTCCGTTACCAACAAACCCAAAATTCTCACAATACGGTTCTAAGGTCATCTGCTAAGGGTTCCCTTAAGGTTGGAGATTTATAGTGGAGTCCAACAAAAAACTAATTAGGCTGGTTGGGTGAGTGTATTCTGCTATATACCTGCATGCTGGAAACCATGGCTGAAGTAATGTTGGGCTGCATTTTTACAACTAATTATGCAGAGATTGACTTCTGTGGATTTCTAATCAGGCAGACCAGCTGAAAATGACTGACTGTAATTTTGTTGTTTTGAAGGATGAATAGAATTCCCACTGCTTATTTACAATAAAGAAAAAAAATAAGGCATAACTTCAAATATCCAAAACAGAAATTCCCAAGGAAGTCTCGAAAACAAATTTTAAAAACTTCAAAAGCAAAATA